>JAZDUH010000170.1:0-52500 GCA_036419115.1 Scarus forsteni
GATTCATCTGAAACGGCAGAGCAACATCAGCAACAAAAAGAAATGGCAATCAGACTTCATCGGCACTCAGATTCTCAGGACAGTTGGCCAAAGTGCCAATAGTTGACATCAGATGCATTTTGATTTCAGGTGAAAGGGTTTGATTTTTTTTCTTTCACTTTGACTTAAACCCAAAATATAAACTTTTCTGCAGAGCATGCAACCAAAACAAGTTTATATAATAATTCTCCAAATATCTCAAGTGATGTTTCCTTTTATAGAGGATCAATTTTACAAGAAGGTTTTTATTTGTTTCTAAAAGCAGGGTTTATGTTTTCTGAATTATATGGGTTTAGGTTGGTACAAAGAAGAAAAACAAGTATTTTATTTTCCCTGCAAAGATCCTCGTAATGTATTTAAAGTATGTTCAGCTTGGGGATACATCATCATCAAAAAGTCGAATTTTAGGGCTTCTCAAGAAATAAGGTATTTTTTTCCTATATTCTTGAACTTAGAAGTAAACCGGGATTGTTGTAGTTTGTTTAAATATAAAATAAAGCTGGTGATAAAAGAATAATAAATAACGGTTAGGTGAACTGTGGATATTAAAGTATTCCTTTGCTTACTTAAACAGCTGGAGGCTTTTAGGCCAGGCTTTCAACAGTGAGACATTTAGAGAGAAGGTAGTTTTGTTATAATTTTGTAAATAGCAGAATCAAATACCATTATAAGCATTATGTAAAGAAAGATTGAAAATGTCTCAAACGGGGACCGTATTTAAACCTTTTTGAATTTTTGTAACAGTAGAAGTCATTGTTTTGTTGTTGGATTGTCAAATTTGTCTAATTGAGCACAGTTTGGTTTTAGAGGGATTGATCCTGTTAGAGATATTTTATCATATACGTAAATATGAACACATGCATAATCCAAGGTTATGAACCATCATGTGGTATCACTAGGGCTTAAATGTTTTCAAACCATACTGAAGCAACAAGGAGATTATTTATATTGAACATTTTCTCTGTTTGTATTGTTTTTTATGATTTCTAAGATTTTTTTAATTGAGGTACTTGCTGGGCAAAAAAACAAAAAAAAATGTGATGTGAAAAAATGTGGTTTTTGGTTGATTTTGAGGGTTTACTGCAGTTGTAATTGAACTCATTGTGCCTTACACATGTGGTATCTATTAGATATGTTTATTTATGCTTAGAATTGGTTCTGTCAGCAAAGAGGATGAAAGAAATATGAATGTTGTTCATCATTCAATATTGATGTACTTTGTCCAATTCAGACGATATGAATTAGAGGAAAGGAAGGACAATAAATGTGTCAGTTCAGGGTGGTGACATAGAAAACTGCTTCATAGAATATTTTTGATAAATGTGCAAGCTTGATCTGGAAAATGATTGTGCAGGTTTTGGTCCTGTGTTCTAAATTCACAAAGCATCTCTAAATTTATCATTAAGAAAGTGGTTAATGTAAATTTACATGTTTCCATGCATTGCTGTTTAGCAGATAATGTGAGCAAAGAAGCTGAGCAGTCACCACCAACTCTCACCAGACGGAATTTTTCTCCCTTTGCTGAACATGACCAGCAAGAACAAAGTCAGTAATTTGCAGATTTGTTGAAAAAAAAAAAAACACCTTCGCTGAAAATGACGATGCAGCACCAACATGTTGAATGTCAACTGCAGTATAACAGGACGAAAGAGTCTTTCCATCACCATGAGGTGTAGTTAAGGTTAGGAGGTCTTTTTATTCTTTGTTAGTGTTTCTAATTATGGAGAATGGAGTTCCAACTGGTGTCACTGTTCACCAGTGCTGTTTTCTGTTATCTAATTGACATATGAACAAAGTTTTTGCTGTCATTTGGGGGTAAATTTCCCCATCTAAAGTGAGGATAGGAAAGTGCTGTCTGGGGCAAGTTGGTGGTGCTCTCGCCTCAAGATCAGGAGAGTTGTTGAATGAAACAGCTTATACATCTGAATGACCTAAATTTGAAAGATAAATATAATAAATACAGTCTACAAATAAAACTCTGATAGTATTTTAACGTAACTATTGGTGACCACAACCCTGTTTTAGTGAACCAGAATATTTACTGCCTGGTTCTTTATGTTCTGTTTGCCATCAAAATTTAACAATTTAGAGTAAAAAGATGCTTTGGTAATTCAATTGTGTTTGTCTAAAAATGGTAACAGTGGTTGTCATCAATACATGAAGCTAAGATTAAGATAAAGATTGTTTACATTGCTTGGTGTTTTTTGTTTTTTGGAAACAGGAGTATTAATCAGAGTTTTGCTTTTATAAAAAAAGTAGTTAATGTTTTGGGGAGTTGATTTTTCTGCAGAGCATCACTGGTGAGTATGTATAGTTTGTTTCCATTGAAAGAGGAGGTGAGATTCAACACAAATGTATAAAGAAAATAGAAAACAGACATTTTTTTGTAACTGCACTTCAAATTCTCCTGGCTTTACTGTCCTTGGGTATTTATATTTCTCCTTCATTTTGGTGAGAAGGTTCTACAAAATGGAAATAAAGTCTTCTCAGCTGTAACTTCTAAATAAGGTATTCCTTTCATTCTTGATGTTGTATTGATTCTTTCCGATGGCCAGTTCAAGTTTTTCATCTTTAAAGGATAAGTTCGGTTTCTGCAGCTTTCACATTGTTTATAGAATGAAGTAGAACAATATACTCACCCAGAAGGCTTTCCTGATCCAAACAGTGCTTCGGGAGACATTTAGATCCAAAATCGAACGGCAGACATCTGTATAGTGGTAGCAGACGTCATGTTAGCGCCGCTCCTAAAACTGCATTAATCATCCAAAAACTCATCAGTTTCACCAATATTTCATCATAGTCCGCTCGCGCTACTCCTCTAAGACGGTCTGGGGTCGCTCCAGCCATGTTTTTGTGACTGTGCTGACCTCTGAACTGAAAAGTTTGTTTCCGGGTGCCGCGCGCATGTGCAGTACGGCTCATTGTTTCAGGGCCAGACTGCCGGCTACACAACGACTTTCTTCTTCCAGTTTTGTGCAAAATGGACGAATATCTACCGGATGAAGATGTTGTGGATGAGAACTTTGTATATGATGGGTGTCCTTACAGTTTTGAGCCAGAGTTTACAGATGAGGAGCTCATCGAAAGGAGGACGCAGAGGCAAAGAGAAGAACAGCTGGCCAGAGAGCAGTTTTCAGTTCAGAGGTCGGCACAGTCACAAAAACATGTCTGGAGCGACACCGGACTGTCATGGAGGAGTAGCACGAGCAGACCATGATGAAATATTAGTGAAACTAATGTTTTTGGACGATTAATGCAGTTTTAGGAGCGGCGCTATATATGCCCTGTGTTCTACCATTATAGGGATGTCCGCCGCTCGATTATGGATCTAAATATCTCCCAAAGAACTGTTTGGATCAGGAAAGCCTTCTGGGTGAGTATATTGTTCTACTTCATTCTATAAACAATGTGAAAGCTGCAGAAACCGAACTTTTCCTTTAAAGTATCATACTCAGTCATAAGGCTTAGTAAGCGTAAACCTCTACCAAGGTAGCCCACATATTACTGTTACATCTATAAGTAATAGTTCCATGATAAAGTTACCATCATAATATGATTCAGGACCCTGAAAAACCACATCTAGCACTAAATCAAGTTGATATTAGTTATTTGCTAGTTATTGAGAAAAACAATTGTTCACCAGTTGTACTTCTTTGGTCACCACCAAAATCTAACCATTTTTAAGTTGAGCCATTACCAACATCTCTTAAAAATTTCAGCAGAAATCTGTTCAGTTGTTTTTGAGTAATCTTTCTAACAAACAAACAAAAAAAGCAAACAAACATGCACAGATTTATTAATTTGTAAAACCAAAATAAAGCTATTAGTTAGCTTTCTGTCTACTGCACTATAGATAATCCTCTAAAACTGTCTTCTCAACATTCTATGCCATGTTGGCCCTGATACATCCACATGAATGCATATTGGTGACAAAAACTACCCATATACTTCCATAGAAATCTTCAAGTATCAAGACAACTGAAGCTTCTGCATCAGAAGGATGCTACATACGGATACTTAGCCTGGAATGTTAAGGCAGGAGGATACCATTAAATATCAAATATCACCGAATCAAATCAGATATCTTTATATAATGTAAAATCTTATAAAATATAAACCCCAAAAAGACTAAAGATTAAACAAACACAAATTTATTTGCAGCTTGGACAATAGAAACATTGAAACACATCGCAGGTCATTTCATTCTCATTGTGTCAAACATGCTGACAGTGCAACAAACACACACAGGCATCAATACACACAGTGAAATCAGAAGAAAACGTGTACAAACTGCAGGCATCAGAGAGAACTTCACACTGAGGATTTCCAAAAATAAAAGCTCTCAGAGGTACTTGGATTGAGTCGGTATTTTGTTAAATATCTGGCACAAAAACAACATCTGGATTTATGATCTCTGCTTTGAAATCTATAATCAATAATGCATTAAAATATCCAGTTAGCTCACAAACTTTACAGAAGATCAGACAGAAGACTTAAGAACAGGCACAACATGACTCCTCAGATCATGTAAACTTTCAGAGTGAGTTTGAACACAACCAGAAATGATTCAAGGCTCGTTAGAGAGATCCTTCAGGGAAAACATGACGAGGGGAGGACAAAATCAATGTGAAAGCAACAAGTGTGAGACAAACAGGACATAGGTGCAAAGACATCAAAGCATGAGCAATTTGTATAACTCCTAATAATGTTTTAGCAAATATAATACAAAAGGAAAGGTCCAAAAGAGCTGACAGATTGAGGTGACTGGTGGGAATAATGGAAGTTTGTTAAAAAATGGAGGAAATCTACGGTATGTATTTAGAATTTGATTAGACCGGGTAACACACATGGAAACCTTCCGTTGGTTTACAGTTTGGTCTTGATTAGTCCGATTCAAGGTTAAGGTTTCAGGTTCAAAAAACCTGTCCAGCAAAAGTACAAGTATTCATCTCTCTAACTGAGACACCCCATTTATTTAAAGAGTTGATAGACTAGAACAGAGCCTTAGGAATTTGAGTTTTTTAAATGAACACAAGTCTGACCCAGGAGTAGAAGACTCCTCATTTTACTGGACATTTAAGTTGGTGCCAACAACAATAATTTCAATCTAATTCGATGGAGCTTTGACTAACTTCTAAGGTAAAGTTTATAAATACTATTCTTATCCATCAATGTCTTGGACACATATAAATGCTCTCTGAAGTGTAACACAGTTGCCAACTATGTGAGCTGCTCTGCTGCTACACAGCTATACTAGCTGGATGTAAACAAACATGTTGAACAGACAGAATCGAATCAGTCCGGCAGTTGTCTGATTCACAAAATGAAGGTTATGACATCAAATGATTTACCCACAAATGATGGGATTCAGTTTTGAATAACTGACAGTTGTCTTAACTTCAGACTGGGGGTCAGCAGTGCTAATTTTGACAGCACTTTTTAATTTAGCTTTAGTTACAGTCTTTTGCCTAAATTACATTTTAGGTTTACTAAGAATGTATTCAGCTAAATTGTTTAAATTTTAGTCGAGTTTAAGTTGATGAATTTCACATTTTAGGTGACAAAATCAACTCTAGATTAAGTTGACTATAACATGGAGTGCAAAGGGTAAGGCATTTTTGTGTTTCCTTGATTTTCTGAAGTCATTTTTTACACTTGGATACAATTAAACATCTAATAACCCTTTTCTGAATGACAGTAAAGTTTGAATGTATAAATTAACTGAAACAAATTTAACTTTTGTGTGAATGCATCACCTATATTTAGACTACCTGGCAGAGCATCTCAGTTACAAGGCCAGAATTGAAGACAGTGAACCTGCTCTACATGAATATATCAATTCATAAAGAGAGAAGCTCTGATTAGATCTCTCCACAACTTATCCCACGACCATGAAGTTAAGGCAGTTTGAATGTCATCAAACCTTTCCCCTCAACCAAATAGCTGTAATTTGTACTATTCCTAACTTGTCCCTACTTTCTATATGACCAAACTAGGTCTGATTGGATTAGGTCTCAGTCAAACATTTTATTCTAGTTTTTATTTGTTAATGAAAATGTCAATTAAGCTAGTTTTAGTTTCTGTCCATGTGCACTTGTTTTTATTAGCTACTGTTTAGTGTAATTTGTCAACAAAATTGGAAAGATGCATATTTGAGCCCAGTTCTGGCTGTGACAGGGCGATGTGTCCTCAGAAATACTTAAACCCCAAGTTGCTCCCACTGCTGAGTGGGTATGAAATAGTGAGGATGTGTCACTAAATCCTGATGGACAATTGACAAGTGAACAGGTGGATGTGACCTGTGGTGTAAGAAAGACTAGCTCAAGTCCATTTACCATTTAGATAAGTTTTTCAAAACAATCGAAACTTGCAACTGAGCAACTTTAAACTTTGTTGCCCTCAGACTTTATTACCGAAATATCATTTGATTCAACAATCTTTAGATGCTTCATTTCCTTAAAGCATTATCCAGCTTCAGCTCATAAGAATCTGGCAGAGGATGCCAAAATGTGAGCCATCTTCTTGTTTCTTTCTAATCAGCGAATTAACAGCAGTGGGTGTTTAATATGGCACTGAGATCAGCTGTTGGCAAAGAACTATGCTTGGCTGTTAAACAAAAAAAATCCAACAGAATAAAAGCATGTTGTTACTCTGAGCAGTTCTTCTCTTTGAGTGAAGAGTAGAATAAAGGTTTGGTTTGTCAAAAAACAAACACACTTGTTTGTGTTTTCGCTCTTATTTGGCACAATGAAACATCAAATGTACGTGACAGGAAGGGGCACCAAACCTGTACTAAAACTTTATGAAGTGTTTTATGGATCTAGAGAGACCAATACTGAGGCAGAAAGAGTCAAACAGGGGAATATTTTAAAACCGAGGAAGATAATCTTGTTATAATTCTTATATAAAGAAGCTTGAGTTGAAACTACCAAATAAACCTAAGGACAACATGACAGTTTAGATGGAAGAAAGGGGTTGGAAAAGTGGATATTTGCTTGTGGTGCACCTAAGTTGAAGTTCTCTGAAGTGAGGCAGATTGGTGTCAGAAAAGCTGCTGGGCTACTATTAGACAGAAGTTGTTTTTCAGATCATGAATGGGTCAAGCCAAAGCAGAAGAAAGACATGAGGAAAGAGAAGTTTACTTTTTAATATAAACTTATAAATAGGTTTTTTGTGGCCACATCTTTATAGCCTGGTAAAAAAGGCATCATTCTTTATCATAACACAAAAATGTGCTCTCACTGTGAGGGGGTGGTTTATTTTTAATTTTGATATTCAATTTTTTTTATTTCAGTTTTGGAAATGTGGCGTTGCTATTGGTCAGATCGCCATAAGTCCTGTCTCAACAAAGTCTGTTCGTCTGTGAGTAGATGGAGCTAAAGTTTGGTTGAGATGGTACATGCAGAGCAACAGGGGCCATGACAGGACATCAACAGCGTTCAAAGGCTACTACGTCATGGCTTTGTCTAATTCTGCTGTTCTCCGTGTTCTCTTGTTGCTCCAGTGGTCGTGGAGGAACAGAAAATTTTGTTGTCAAAGCCAAAACAAGCTCAGTAGTCTTTGCAGCACAGACACAACACTGTACGACATTGTTTTTGATATTTTTGGGATTAGCACAAGCAGATTAAGGGAGAGGCAGAGCTATGAGATCATCATTTCTATGGGTATTGGTTGTGCACACAGAGTCGCAGAATTTCCGATTTTTTTTTATTTTTAGACTCGTTTTCAAAAACATACTCCCAAAATGCTTCATCTGTGTGGATGAAACACCCATGTGAGCAAAACAAAAAAAAAAAAAGCAGATATGTCTAAACTGGTCTCCATGTGTAGGGCCCCTTAGTTATCTTAAGGTAAAGTACATTCGGTCACATGCTCTTTATACACCAGGGATACACTGTCTCATTGACGGTGCAAATAATTTCTATTGCCTCAAAATAAAACATCTGAAAACAACGTGGCTTAAGTAACTGATCTGAGTTTATGACGGATCATTTCCAAAACTGACTTATTTGTTCATAAATATCTGTTTGGATGGATTACTTTGACAGATGAAGAGCACAAAGCAATGCAAAGTTGAATAAAATATGTCAATAAAGAAATCATAAAATATAAATAAATGAGAATCAAGAGTGAGACATAAACAGAAATAAGATATGACAAACAAATGGTAATACATATGATATATTTCTTTTAATATAAATAACTAGTCGCTTTATATTTCACCAATATTGGTTATATGAGAGGCCTTAAAAAAACATTTCGCTGTCTGGATGTCCGTTATCAGGGATCTGCTGCCCTGAAAACAAGTCTGTTACCTGCTTTTGTCTATTAGCAAAATATTTATGCAAATCCAATAAAACAAACTTTCTTTTATTGTATTTATATTGAATTACAGTGGACTCTGATACTGCTTTGGATTCACCTACGAATCACAGTTATCCCTCCTGTACTACAGATCACAAACACTTGATTTGTCAGCAGGTTGCAGTGACTGTGTGTTTTCAAGGCAGCTGGTAGCAAACTCCCAAACATGAATCCACAATAATATAACATCACTTTCAAAGCCAAGGCAGGAAGTCAGTGCAGAAAAACATCAACCATGGTTTAGGACACTTAATCATTTCACAAAATGTTAATAGTTTCTCTGCCATTTAACTTCTGTCTTGCTGCACCCATATTTGTCTGATGATATGAACAGTTAACCATCTCAAAATCTGTTATAATTCCCTCACAATTCAGGAAGCTTAAGATCAGCAAAGAAACCAAGCCAATGTATTATCCAAGAGCTAGCCAAAGCACTTTGGTGTCTGTGATGTAAGTGAGGGCTCAAAGTAAGCCAGGATAAAGGAGCAGTGTGTTCATAAAAAACAGTATCTAATGTTATGTCTTGCAATGCAGTCACAGTTTACTCTAAAAGACCACAAATGATCTTAGGTCTGTAGCTTATGTTGTTGAAATTTATCAGTTTTGATTGAAAATGTGTGCCAAATTAAGATTAAGAGAGAGTGGACAGTATTTTGAATTGGTAAGATGGCAGCAGTTTATGGGCAATAACCAGATTATTCATGCAAGTGTAGCAACAAAGCAGATCAAAAAAGGATCATGTCTTTATATGGAGCAACAAGAGCATGTTTTCTTCCTTGTTAGCTTCAAGCGACATTCTAACAGCTCATGACTCTAAGTTAGAATCAACAAATCTGCTCGAAAACACGGAATCCCACTTGGATGAGGATGAACAACAAAAGGAGGCCTGAAAAGATGCTCAAAGATATTTCAATTGTTTTCTTTTGATTACCTCCTTCAGCAGAGCTTGTTATGCCAAGGCCAGGCTTCAATGTTACAGTAGGCATCCACAGTCATATTACATTTTGTTGTGACTTTAAGTAGACAGATTCAAAAGTTAAAATCCTCTGCATACAATAACAGACATGATGACATGACTGGACCATGACAAGGCCTGCCCACCCTGATAGTCACAGATTGCAAGGCCTGGGCCATATTTGAGTGAATTTGTGGTGCTAAGTTTGCTCTCAGTTTATTAGGCAGCTGATTTACTAACTAAGGAACAGATTGAGGCTGTGTTATCTCGTAAGTGAAGCATCATCTCATGGAGACACCCTAAAATAGCATGAATGAGCATGTTTAACTGGTTCTAGGCACAACAAAAGAAATGTGAGGAGGGGGGCTTCCAGTGGCTGTATGGTGGTGGGGAAGTTAAATTGAAGTGGCTTGGATCTGTACTGTGTATATCATAATAGCAGAGGCATTGTTCTGAGATTTTTACTAAATTAAATGTGCATGTAGTTGTGAGGCGTCCCAGCAGGGCTTTTATTGTCAGTCACTCTGACACACATCTTGAGACAAAGCGACAAGTTTCGAGGCAGACAGGTCCAGAAACACTCTGACTGTCAGATTAGGCCATAATTGCTCATCAGTCATGTAGCACGACCTCAGCATAAGCTTGTTAATAATAAAGACAGGGTGGTACATTTGGTGCATCTGTATCTGTGGGAACAATGTTACACTCTGCCATGTGTTAAAAAAAAAAAGCTCACAGCTGACTGCTTTCACAAGGAGAGCACTGAATTAAGTATTTAGGAAACACAGTTTGTGATACCACATGATGTACAGCAGTGCAGAGAAACCCAAGACCTGAGAGCTGTGGGACATGGTGTAATGGCTTGCATTGTCAACCATAGTCTCATCTGATTGGCTGATTAATAGCTAACTAGCATCAAAGTAAAGGAGGGTTGCAAAAAAACTTACTTGTCACTATTGTTTTTATTACTTAAAAAATAAGTGCCCACAAAAAATGGATTGATGAAGAGAATGCATCCAGAATAATGGTACATAATACTTTGGGTAAAAATAAACCCATTAACCACCATTACTCCACACACGTCAACCTTGAGCTTGCAAAAATCAATAACTGTGCCATTTTTTTTTTTTTTAAACAAGTAACCCGAGTGTAACAGAAGTGGGACATGATGTCTTATATGTTTTACAACATCAACAAAACAAAACAGGTTGGATTTTGTTTAGAGGAAATTATGGGTACAGCATTGGAAACAGAATGTAAAATAGAGAATAAAGAAGAGAAAATCATCTGTTATAAAAAAAATTTTTAAGACGAGTCGGGGTTGAAAGGAAAAGAAATGTAAAACTTGTGACTTCATTTTCAACAAAAGATCAGTTCTTAAACTGAAGGGGCCTTGATTAGGCTGTTACTGGTTCACTGTCCTGACACAAAGCATTATTTTTATCAGGAGCAATTTGATGCACAAGTCAGAGCTGAAATCAAAGTCTATGAAAGTCAATTTTACTAGTCTTACACCACTTTAATAACTAAATCTGGGGCTTGCAGGGCTAAATCCCCAGGCTCTGTGTTTTAATGAGGCACATTATGTTTCTGACAGAGATGAAACGTTCACGCTTCTGTTTTAATTTTACCCTCACAGAGCTCAAAGGCAGAAAGGCTGAGGCTGTATCACCTTCAATATCCACTAGAGGGAGACAGAACTGTTTCACTGCCAGGGTGACAGAGAATTATGGGGAATTAAGGAGGACATAAAAGGGAAGTGGGTAACTATAGAGACAACAGAGTAGAGGTGCAAGAACAGAAATCAATAGAAAGAGGGAATATGGTGAGCAAAGAGAACAGACAAAAAAGGAGGGCTGACTGGTTGTTTTCCTGAATCACCTCTTCATCTAGCATGCACATTTCTTCTCGCTGGACTGTGAGTCGGTGAGCTTTGTGGTCCCGTTCCCATTGGCTGCATCTGCTGGTGGTTTGTCGACGCACTGCTCCATCCTCTTCATGACAAGATCCAACAGTGTGATCACTGATTTATCCACCTCTGCACCCGTCGCTGCACTCGTCTCGAAGTACGGGATCCTGGGAACAACATAAACAGAGGTGTCTGGTTAAAATTAACACAATATGTTACTTTTTGCAGTTAAATATCCCATTTGTGAAAAGAAGACAAATCCTGCTTTCACCTTATATATTTAGACTGTCTGGCAAAGACCTTGAATCGCCCAAATGACCACATTTAGGAAAATTAAGATGCTTTTTTACACCTATTACACACATTGCATTGTTCCAAAAAAGCTGAACACAAAGATTTGCCTGTCCCTTCCGATTGCACAGGTAAGCATTGCCATGATGTTGGATCAGGCTTGTACTGGATGGTAGTTATCATGCTAAGCTAACACACACAAAAAAACTAGACTATAAAAACTGAGGTAGGCTGACCATACGTCCTCTTCTGTCTGAACATGTCCTCCTTTTGGTTGTAAAATTCTGTCCAGGGGGGATTTTATGAATTTGCCAGTAATTCACAAAACAATTGTACAGAAAAGCATATTTAACAATGCGTGACACGGTTTACGATGTCAGAGTGAACAAACTCTCATAAGGAAGAAGAGCTTTTATTGCTTCACTGTGTCCGACTCCTGATTTCAACACAGTCTATCAACAAAGTGTTTGGCATGTGCCTTCAACTCTGCAGCAAATAATTCCACATCTCGCCCATCTGTCTGTGTCCACATCCTGCACCTTTATCCCTAACCTGTGCTTTGGTTAAGGCACATGCAAGTGCCCTAACTAAACCACAGCAACAGGTTAACTCACCGTCTCGTCTGTAGATCATCACAAGGCTCAATAGCATCAACTATTCAAGAAATAATTTAGATTCCTGGAAGAATTCTCCTTTTAACCACACAAACCTCAGGTCAGGTCAGGGTTGGGGGGCACATGCAGGGTCGGCACTTTGCCATTCATCATTCCTGGAGATTCGCCTGTACCTCTAGGAACTTTAACCATGCTTCATTCAGATAGGTTCATGCGCAATTAAGTCTAAGGGTGGAAGGATGCAAACCCTAAACATTGCAGCATGAACAAAAAATAGGAACCTTCCATTTTTTACAAAGTTGCTCTGTACTTGAACACACAGTTTAGTTTCTCATCTTACTCTTTTTCTGCAGTTGTTATAGTTTATAGGTACACATTTAAACTAAATGTAACAGCTATTTAGCATCACAGATGGTTTATAAATTTGTGGTCTATTATGTTGGAGGGTTTGATAGTCAATAAGGGAACTGCATAAAACAAAAGAAAACATTTTACATAACTTTATTTTGATGGCCTAGTTTCAAAGCAAGATGAAGTCAGTTGATTAATTCTTACACCTTATAAAAACAGAATAACAATAGTGATGCTTGATTATGAGCTGTAGTTACAGTAATAGACCCATTACTTATACAGCATTTCCTACTGTTTGATTTAGATTTATTGGTCCAGAGGGGAAAATTCTTCTTCACTGACTGTACATTACAAAGGGACAACATTGCACATCACAAACAACAAGCAAAACAGTGATGATAACAATACAGTGTTCTACAGCAAGGATAATTCATAGTTTAAGAAGAGGTCAGCTTTTTCCTGGTTCAGAATTTTGTTGCAGGGCCAGTCTGGCCTGCTCTGCTGGCAGGGAAGTCACCAGGAAACAGTTTGCCTCATTTAAAAGGAAGTCATTTGCTTAGAAAGGCTGATAAGTCAGTGTTACGCAACACAAATGCATGTGTACTTCATGGCAAAAACCTGATGATGTGACAAGGTTATAAGAAAGAGACAGTAAAATTACCAGTCACATATACCAATATGCAATGTTTGTAATTAAGGTGTTGAAAATGTGAGCTAACTGGAAGTGGCGGTCATGAGACACAGATGTACCCGTATTTATCAGCCAGCTCCTTGGCCTGTTTCTCCTGGACTTCCCGCTGGTCAGCCAGGTCCGCTTTGTTTCCGACCAATACGATGTCTGGATTCTCGCAGTAGGCATTGGCCTGTAGCTGGCCTGGAGAAGGAATAACACCAACATATGAAATAGACATCAAAATGTACCAAAAATACAGAAGTGAAACAGGAAAATATCACAAGGCTTTAACAAGCCTACAATCATGTTTCTCCAAAGAGGGATGGCGTGAGATAACAGGCTTGGCAGAGATGCATTACTGCTGCAGGGGATGTTTAAGAGGTAGCTGAATTTGTTAAAAAAAACAATAAATAAATAAAAAGGAGAAGGATCTTTGTAGCAAAACTAGGAGGCAGTTAATGAAATACTGTATAAATTTGGTTGTTAAATATCACCAGGAAAACAAAGAAAAATTATTTAATTAATGTCCAATGAAGTAAAACAACTTAAAGACATACTCATCCAGTTTCTGACATTGAGAAAGCTCTGCTGGCTGGTGAGATCGAACATCAACAGGAACCCCATGGCATCCCTGAAAAATGCTGTTGTCAGGCTACGAAACCTAAAACACAGAGTCAAGAGAAAAAAAAGTCCTGCTAAAAGACATTGTGTATCAATTTAATGTCCTAAGCATGTGCAACATGGATTATGGTTCCAGCACCATGTTTGTAATCACTCAAGTTTGATTCTGCATCATGACCTGCCTCATAGCTACTTCTGTCCTGTTGTCAAACTGAGCTTGTTCATCAGCTGATGGGAGCTTATTTAAATGTTTTCCATGCCTCGAATTCCTGCAAAAACAACCTTTTGTTTGCTATAATTACTCAACTAAGGAGGTTTTGCATTTGTCTGTATGTTTGTGTGGAAACCTAAAGCATTCTGAGTGTGCATTTACACAGCTTTCTGCATTGTTGAACTGTGCCATCTGAGCACTTCTACTAGGCAGAGATCAAGTGCAACAGATAGTTTTTTTTTATTAATGGAGGCCTGTTTTGTCATACAGTAAGACCATCATCAGATGAGTAAAACTATTGCTTTTCTTGTTTAACTTTTGTAAAGAGTCTGTTTTACTTCAACACTTGGACATATTCTCCCCTGATGACTGCATAATGCCTCAGGTGCTTTGTACACTGGCATGTTTTTGAACATAGATACACCTGCTCTATGGTTAAAGAGAAGCTAGCTAGCTAGAGATATTTGAAAGCCATAAGTGTCAGTGACCAGTGATCAGAAAGGTTAACCTTGAAACATTTAACACCACTACTTCAGTACATTTCTGACAAAGCTGTGCTGTTTACTATCAGATAAGTGGTGTCATAAAACTCCTCTCAGTAAACACCTTAAGTTGACTTTGAAACACATGCTTTTGCCTTCAGCACTGGCTTCAGTTCTAAGCAGACATATGTCCATTTATTACATTGTTTTTTTTTTTCAGCCAAAAAAAAGGGAGTCTTCATTTTGCAGAGATAACTGATGATCAGCTGTGGTCACCTATAATGTCTGTACATAGACAGGCTGGGCTGGGCATTTCCAGCAACCTCACGATACACTATGTATCCCGACACTGAGACCACAATACAATATGTATCCCAATACACGCCCATTATGAACATTGACTATGCTTTCAAAAGAGTTCCTGACAAGTTTTATTTTTAATTACAATATGAAAAAGTACAAGGGTGAGTTTTAAATGATTCTACTACTTAAGAAACGTACATTCAGGTTCTCAAGATGGTGGACGGAAGTTTAAATTTGGAACATGTGCTTGATCATGTAGCTTGGCTTTTCCTTTGAACTGTGCCATTGTTAGCATTACCCAAGGAGTATTGACAACAACTGTCAAAACACTGAGGCCGTATAGATTCTGTAGAATCTGTATCGATACATGTATTCCTAAGTAGTGTGTGACAATATTTTGCCTTATCGATATTTTTAGCACAAGCTGGGGGATAGATCCTTGGTGAGACACCTGTAAAACACAACCCCAGGCAAACACAGTGTTGGAAAATATACGACAAGTAACCTACAAACAATGGAGAGAAGACACCAGATATCAGAATGAACGTCTAATGGATTGGTAATACCAGCTGAATGATGAATTTGATTGAACCATCGTGAGGATAAGTTTATGGAAATAAGAATTGCCTTAGTACTCGGCTCTAAAGTTTAAATTATGTAACTAACACTGAGTCATCCTGCACTGAGTCATCAGACCTTTAGAAAAGTGATTCAGCGGATCAAGGCCGGTTCAAGCTGTAGACCACACACGCCAACACACACTTATGCATGATTGATGGATGCCACATTGTTAAGAAATCACGTGGAAAAAACAGCAACATCCAGAGAAGATGATATCATACAAGTGTGCATTAATGAGTCTGATAAGGCAGGGATGGATGAGTGTTTTCACACCACCATTCACGGTCCATCATCCCAGAGTCTGTAGGATATCCGATTCAGGTTTCTGAAAGAAGGTCTGTTGTATTCAAAAACCTAAGGGCATTTTCTGTGGCATAAGACAAACACAGTGTTCTGATGCTTTTTCATGTCTCCTAATGGGTGACATCACCCATTGGGAGCTTCATGGCGATGTTGATGAATTCAGCTGATTGTGCTGTGATTCATTTATACCCTTACACTTTTTTTTCCTTCGAAACTTATCTAGGTGATCAGAACATTGAGGTGTCACAAACCCTGGGGGACTGACGCTACAGTTTTTGCACATTAAATTTTCTTTCATGATACGTCCTGAATAACACAGCCCTTCAGCCCTGACGTCAGCTCACCTCTCCTGTCCAGCTGTGTCCCATAGCTGAAGATGAACTTTAAAGGTTTTCCCCGTTGCCGTTCCATTGGGGTTGGTCTGTGTGTACACCTGAGGGACAAGAAAAAACACCAGATTTGACCATTTTACTTTATCAATACATACAAGCGTTCCTGTAAGCTGGGGTGTCCCAATCAAGGTTTTTGCTCGGATGCCTGTCGGCTGTTTGTGAGATTAGAAAACATTGAAGCTTTGTATTTTAACAACTGGTTTGAATTTTTACAAAAAAAAATGAACAGTGCTCAAGGAATAAAGTAACAAGAATCCTTCAGCAAAACTGAATTACACACTTGTTTGCTGCTTGTGTCATTTTTGTGAATGAATCACAAAAGCATTGACAGAATGAAACACACATTATGACTAACCAAACTAAGACTAAATAAAAGGCAAAAGGTTAAAGAACATTAACTCAGATGCATTGTGTGATTTATGTAAACTTTTATTTGGCTAAAAGAAAAAAAAAAACATTTTGCCCCAAACATTATTTATATAAGATTCTGATACCTTGAAATAACATTTTAACCCTTTTGTTGCACAACATGGGTCAAAAGTGACCCAGGTGAGATTTTATAGTCTATATCTTTGCACTTAATTTATTTCATCGTCCAGTCTTCAAGGTATTCCTCAATAAACTTGTTTTTTTTTTACCATCTTATATCCTTATTTTATTTTTCCCTACCTTACTTGTTGTGTAAAACATCCACATCTATATTCTGTGTTATTCATGGATGGATAAACGAGTGTTTCAGTGATATTTATCAGAAATACATTTATTTTATCAATAACTATTACAAGTATGCATTAATCACTTATGTTCAAATCATTCATTTTATTTTCCCTTACTTACTTTATAAACAATCACACCTTATGAATAAAAGTACTTTGTGAGGAACTAGTACATGTAAGTATTTTATTTTTTTTTGTTTTTTGAATGATTGTTCCAACCTTACCATATAAAAATTAGATGACAATTCTGTAAGACAACTGTAATAAAGTTTAGGATACCTTGAGAGAAAGAATACATTTCTTATGAGAGACTTAAAAGTAGTCACTGTAAGCAAACTAGCTAGCTGTTGACATAATCCATTATGGTAATTATTTTCTTGATAACATAAATAGCAAGCTATCTGCTTAGCTAAGTTAATAGCTAGGCTGCTTGCATAAAATTGCCATCAGTGACATCAGCCGTAGTTAAGCTGTACCATTACTCCGATTTGAAGTACATGTACTCAATTTGGACAACTAGTGGGCAAGCTGACTTTACTAGTGAAGCAAAAAGTGTCTCAAGTACTACTAATTAGGGGTGTCCCGATACAACTTTTTTTTACCTCCTATACGATACCGATATTGCAGCCTTGAGTATTGGTCCACACCGACATCGATCCAATACAATCATATCATACATACTTTTATGACTTATTTTGTAGGGTGGACTGTAAGGAAAGGCTTGATCAAGTGAGATTACTCAAACAGAGATTAGTAGTCAGAAATGGTAGGTACGAGAAAAACTGACCCATTTGCTGTTAACCAATGGGTTAAATAAATTTTAACCTTGAACATAAGAAGATACTCCAATGAAATAAAATAAATAAAAAATAAATGAGAAGACCCTGAATAATAACCTCAATAAATCCTATAAAAACAAAAACATATATTTTAAAATCGCAAATTAACCACAGTGCTTAACTTCAACATAAGAGTACTTTACAACTGAATGAAATAAGTAAAAAATAAATTAGAATGGACTGCTTGTATCGGAGTGCTTGTATTGAAGATTTTAGATGCAGGCCAATATAATCAGATATTTGTTTTTTTGCTGATATCAGAATATTGGTCCGATATCTATTCAGTGTTATCCGTTACCTGTAAGCTGTGTGTGTGTGACAAAATTACAAATAAACATGTCCAAAGTATTGACTACATTAGTGTTACGTGACACTCGCTTAGAAAGCTGAGAAAAAAATGATTAATTATAAATTACACATGAGTTGTTTTTAGCCCATGTGTGCAAACCTGATATTGTAATATAAAAAGTGGTTCTGTTCATGGAATAAAAAGGGAAAAATGAATAGGAATATGTGGTAATCAAGAACAGGACACACAAAGAATACATGATATAATGGGTCATAAAATTAATTGATTTTAGAAGTTGGAACAAAGATAAACTTAGCCAGCATTAAATAGCCAAAGAAATGAATGTGGGTCATTTCTGACCAATACTGTGCATTAGAAGGGGTGTACCTATGCTGTGCATCAAAGGGTTAAAGCTCTTATGCTCCTGCCTCATCAAAACTCTTTTACAAAGCCAACATTAACCAATCAAACTCAGTCAATCAATTAATTAATCAATGATTTCTTTGTATAGCGTATATTCATAATAAGAGTTAAATACTTACGTATACATACATATTTCAGCATGATTCACACCTCTATCTCTCCCTCATGAGATCCAGTCATTCTCTCTGACGTTCTTAAAGGGAATTTTACGCCCACCATCACACCCAGCTGACGTTGCTGATGGCCCTGAGGAACTAAAGACCACTTCAGCTGGAAGTTTTATTCTCCTCTTTTATTTTTATATTTTGAAAAACCACTTTGACTGCTGAAATGTAATCAGTGAGCTTGCTTCAATACCCCCTTTTACCTACAATACAGAAAAAAGAAAAAAAAAACATCTATATGACTTTGACTCTCTAACATGCAGCACACAATTTTGACTGCATTAATACCTTTTAATGTTTACTAAGGGCCTTCTCCTCACAATCAGTCCAGCATTTTTTTACTATGCTGAAGCATCATTGTACCTCTTCCCCCGTTTCTGGGTTGGCCTGCCCTCACACTGATCCAGGCCATTAGCCTTGCAGAGCAGATGGACCTGCCTAATTCTGAAATCTTGCATATCCCTCTTGCCAACCTCCATTGTCCGTTGACTTCACTCAGCTATATCCTTAAAGGAAAAGTTCGGTTCCTGCAGCTTTTACATTGTTTATAGAATGAAGAACAACAATATACTCACCCAGAAGGCTTTCCTGATCCAAACAGTGCTTCGGGAGATATTTAGATCCAAAATCGAGCAGTGGACACCGATATAATGGTAGCCCGTAGGGCATGGATCGCCGCTCCTAAAACTGCATTAATCGTCCAAAAACTCATGTTTTTCACCAATATTCCATCATGATCTGTTCCGGATGGTCCTCCATTGCAGTCTGTCTCACTCCACACAGCACTGTGTGGCTGAACTGACGAGTTTGTTTACGTGCCCTTCGCGCATGCGTAGTGCGGCTCATTGTTTCAGGGGAAGACCGGCAGCTACAAATCGACTGTCTTCTTCCAGTTTTGTGCAAAGTGGACGAATATCTATCGGATGAAGAGGTTGTGGAGGAGAACTTTGAATGTGATGGGTGTCCTTACAGTTTCAAGCCAGAGTTTACAGATAAGGAGCTCATTGAAAGGAGGAAGCGAATGCAACGCTCCAGAGAGTACTGCGCATGCGCGAAGGGCACATAAACAAACTCGTCAGTTCAGAGTAAGTACAGCCACACAGCGCTGTGTGGAGAGACACAGACTGCAATGGCGGATCATCCGGAACGGATCATGATGGAATATTGGTGAAAAACATGAGTTTTTGGACGATTAATGCAGTTTTTAGGAGCGGCGATCCATGCCCTACGGGCTACCATTATATCGGTGTCCGCTGCTCGATTTTGGATCTAAATATCTCCCGAAGCACTGTTTGCATCAGGAAAGCCTTCTGGGTGAGTATATTGTTGTTCTTCATTCTATAAACAATGTAAAAGCTGCAGGAACCGAACTTATTCTTTAACGACCCGGTCAGGTAAGAGAGGCAGGAACTGTGGACATGATGACAACAGGAAGTGACTGCTTGTTTGAAAACAATGGCGGCTTCTGAAGTGGTCTCAATAACTGTGTTTTTCATTTATCAGAAATGGACTCAATTTGTTTCTTTAAAAGAGGAGGAAAGAAGTGATCAGTGATAATTGGCAAAATATGCTTTCCTCTGAAGGTTACCGGGAAAACTTGGTAGAGATTGTCTCTGACGAAAATTGATGAAATGTTCAGGAAATGTCCAGATTGGGACAAGGAACAAATGGTTAGATTTTGCGAGTGATCTGGGTCAGTGGAAAACTGGCATGATGAGAAATGTGATTTTCGTGAATATCTACTGAACTAAAATTGATATCATTATGAATCTAATTCCTTATGGTATGTTTTCATGGTCAAGAAATCTAAATATTTACATGAAACAAAGGTAGGACTGATATTTATGGTGAAAATCACAATGAGGATGTGGCACTGGCGGATGTGCTTTTCTATGGGACTGTCCATCTGGTGTGTCAGGTTACAAGGCCAAATCAGGCCAAAAATATAGAACGCAACGTTTATAAGAAGTGCCAGGGGTGTGAAATGGACGAAATCTGCATATATGATACATATTGAAATACATAAATGATGATTCACCATGGATACAAATACTTTGCAAAACTTCAGATGGGGTTATATTTTACATTTTTTTGTTGACCAAGACTTTATTTTTAAAAACATTTTAGGAATCAACAATTTCTGATTGGTGCTGTCTCTATAAAGCACTGTCCCTGCAACATTTTTAAATTGTGTGGCCCAGTGGCAGTAATAACAGCAACTTAGAGGCTCTCAGAGAAACCAACCTGCAAAGAAATTTCTAACATTGTTTACTAGGGCATTGGACAAATGTGGAAAACTGCCCTGAAGACACACTCGACAACAACTAAAACATGAGTGATTTTGAACATATTCCTCCAGTCATTAGCAATAAATATATGAACCTGAATTAAGACATAAAAATGACCTCTTTAACCTGTTCAGCCCCAAAGTACCCTATTTGGGTGCTTGCATGCTCTCCAACAAAAGCATTAAAAGTCATGTTGCACATCAAATTAAACAGGAATTTTTCAGCTTTATACTTTTTTTTCAATTGGAAAATGTATAGAGCCCTGGTTATTTTTTTTCAAAAAGAAAAAAAGAAAATCAGAAACATGATTTTTTAAAATCAAAAACAGTCAAACACTGCCACAGATGAGCAGAAACGGTATTTTTTTTTTAAATTGCGTGTGATGAACACCAAAAGTGATATAAAAGTGAAATATAAAATTTAGTAAGCCTATCAGAAATTTCAAATGGGACTAATGGGGCCAAAGTGTGCCACATTGTACCAAGATTCTGCCTGACCACTCTGTATTGAAACCTCTCTAACTTTGCTCCGCATCACTTTATCAGACTTAAACTTGGTAGCAGTAATGTTCACATATTTGGTCATTTATTCATAGAGTTCTAAATCTGCAACTGCAT
The DNA here is from genome assembly GCA_036419115.1 of Scarus forsteni. Classification (NCBI taxonomy): domain Eukaryota; kingdom Metazoa; phylum Chordata; class Actinopteri; order Labriformes; family Labridae; genus Scarus; species Scarus forsteni. The sequence continues at coordinate 21,466 of JAZDUH010000170.1, forward strand.
CATTCCAAGGAGATATTCACAATAAAATGCTTTTATTTAAGAGAGGATGACATTTTCAAATTACTTTGTTTTCTATCTTCATTTATTCTGTCCCAGTAACACATATACTGGGACAGATATACACTGATAATTCCATATCTGGACAAATCTCTCAAGTGTTACTTTTATTAAAAAGTAACAGAATCTTGTGAGTCGTGGCCGTGGGTTGCATTTTTTTGGGTTTGCTTCTAAATGTGAAGTTGCGTCTTGGGGCCTTTCTGTCTGTGCGAATACCCCTGATTATCTTCCAGCTCCCAATAATAAAGCAAAACACATCTGCGGTTGGCAGTTTGTCCACTTCCTCGTTTCCTGGTTATTGCGCATGCCCCCAAACACAGTCATGCACATGGCGCATGCTCCAGAGCCAAAGTTGCCAGGTCTGCTAGTCTGATAAGTCTAGTCTGATGAGTGACATTCTTTTCTTGAATAGATGCTTGGCACTGTGATATTGAAATGTAATGCAGACGTATAGTAACACACTTTATGTGGACTTCTCTTTTGAAAAAGTAATATGTCACATTAGGAAAGGAAATAGCTGGAGGTTGGTTATTTTGGGCTTGTTTATATTACCAGGTTGCTTTTTTCAGAAGCAAAATGTGGAAACACTGGGCAGGAGCTCTCATTCCAACGGGTATGTGACATTATTTTGCAAAATAAAAATCACAAAAGTCACTAGAAAAGCACTTGGAGAGCGCAGACCTCCGCCAAGCAGCACAGTACCCAGACGGTGAACCCGGATCAACACCAAAATTGAATCACTTCTTCCTTTTCCCATGCTGAACATTTCCTGAAAATGTCATCAAAATCCATCCATAACTTTTAGAAAAGAGAAAAGAGCAAACACTACTTTTTAAAAGAATCTTCTCCAACACCGGGTCTGGGTGAGCGAGGATGATCAAGTAATGTTGGGACAAAATTAAAAAACCCCACCTGGAATTTGCAAGGATTAGCCGGATTAATTGTTTCAGGCATTTAGGGGTTTGCCTGCAAACTTAACTACTCCAAACCAATGAAATTTCTCGCATTAATTGTTTCCATTATGAAATTTCCTGTGGGGTTGAAGAACGCTTGGTGCCTTTTGCGTCAATTTGGCAAAACATGTTCTCTCTGACATTATGACACAAAAATTGAAGTGAACACAACATCTTATGGATGTTCGAAGGATTTTTCTAAACTTTCTATTAATGTCTATTCTGACCTAAGGATGAACTGCTTTCTGGACATCAGTACAAGCCTTAATTGTAAAATTGTGTTAATCTCACAATGACCCAAACCCTTCTTCTTAAACTGCTGCTCTTCCACTGTCTCCTCCACTATCCTTCACTCACAGTGACATAAAACTACAAAGTGGCAGCTATTGTCTATACAACTACCGTTGTTGTACAAGTCATGATTCAGGTGTATGAAAACAGCCAGGGTCACAACTAGCTCCAAAATCAAGATGTCAGCCTGAGATGCTACACTTAAACTTCAGAAATATATTATTGTTGTCATATTAACTTTCTAATCCAAGCAAAGGCTGATCAAAATGGTTAGTTTCAAAATGAGTCATGCAGAATATTTGATACAGGTGTGTTTCTTACACTTTTATACTAAGTGGCTCTACATTCAGTTTTTAGCAAGTTCAATCAAGACAAAGAGGGAGAAGTGCAGCAGCTGTGATCACAGGTGTCATTGTGCATTTTCCTATCACATATACACACACAGACTTCAACAATCAACACACTAAACAATGAGGAACAAAAATCAATGGAATTACTCATCTGGAGCGGTGGGATTGAAGCAGCTTCATCAGTATATCCAATGTACGAAAAGCTGAATTATATCAATGTGGCCAAGCATCATGATAAGCCTCTCCCACCGCCTGATTATGATAACAACATTTGAGATGTCTAGATGTGTTTATCCTGATGAGATCTTTGAAATGACAGTTCACTTTAAACAGATGATGCAATGCAATGATGAAATTCAAAGTGGCACTTCATCCAAAGAAGATCATAGAATCAGACAGTCTGAGGGTTGAAAGTTTTTCCAATCTAATCATCAACCCCACTGTTGTCTACGATGAATAACAATCATAGAAATGTCTCTATCATAACAAAAGAGGAGGAAGTTGGACAAATTGGAGTCAACACATTGTTCAAATCAGACAGTTTGTCACAGTTGAAACATTCAACCACTTAACTGTGCATCATGGCTGCATGGCTTCATCACACACTCTTGGTCTGTCTCTTGGGCCATGACATGGATAATGAGTCTATGGATATGGATGCATTTATGGATAACAGCATTGGAGTTGCAGTCTGACAATGTTGTGTGGCTACTGAAGCTTTTACAGTTGCTAAAACTTGGTGCTAAAGCACCTTCAGCACAATTTAAGGATATATATATTAGGGATGTAACAGTTACTGGTAAAATAGTAAACTGCCGTAAAATTGCCCACAGTAATCGTTACCTTGTCCTAATAAAATTACCAATAAACTATGTTTGCAACAATAACAGCGTCATCACGCAGGTGATGCTGCTGTTTGCCTGGAAAAGCCTGAACTATGGTCTGCCCCTCAATGAAGCAGTCATTTCTCGCAAACAGAGGCGAGTGCAATGCAGTTGGCATTGCTTAGCCTCTGAATGTACAGCAGCATTATAAGTTGTTTATCAGTATTTTCTGTGTAAATAATGTATACAGGTCGTAAATAACAGCATTAGTATCATTCTGGAGTGTGTTCTTGCCATTCTTGTGCTGTTAAGTCACCGTGTATTACTGTATTTCGTAAAAGATCTCCTTTTTCGTCATAGTTGCTGTTTTAGGGATTTAATCAATCATACTTTGGAAATATTACAGAAGGAGATTTCGAGGAGATCTGCCATATTTCTACACATATACACATATGTGTGTATATATATATATATATATATATATATATATATATATATATATATATATACACATATATATACATACATATATATACATATATATACATACATATATATATACATATACATATATATATATATATATATACATATATATATATATATATATATATATATATACATATATATATATATATATATATATATATATATATATATATATATATATATATATATATATATATATATATATATATATATATATATGTATATATATATATATATATATATATATATATATATGTATATATACATATATATACCAAACCAAAACCACTGAAGTTGGCACATTGTGTAAATTGTAAATAAAAACACAATACAATGATCTGCAAATCCTTTTCAACTTATTTTCAATTGAATACACTGCAAAGACAAGATATTTAATGTTCTAACTGAGAAACTTTATTTTCTTTTGCAAATAATCATCAACTTAGAATTTAATGGCAGCAACACATGGCAAAAAAGTTGGCACAGGGGCATTTTACCACTGTGTTACATCGCCTTTCCTTTTAACAACACTCAGTAAAGCGTTTGGGAACTGAGGAGACCAATTTTGAAGCTTTTTGGGTGGAACTCTTTCCCATTCTTGCCTGATGTACAGCTTAAGTTGTTCAACTGTCCGGGGTCTCCGTTGTTGTATTTTATGCTTCATAATGCATCACACATTTTCAATGGGGGACAGGTCTGGACTACAGGCAGGCCAGTCTAGTACCCGCACTCTTTTACTACGAAGCCACGCTGTTGTAACACGTGCAGAATGTGGCTTGGCATTGTCTTGCTGAAATAAGTAGGGGCATCCATGAAACAGACGTTGCTTGGTAACATATGTTGCTCTAAAACCTGTATGCACCTTTCAGCATTAATGGAGCCTTCACAGATATGTAAGTTACCCATGCCTTGGGCACTGATACACCTCCATGCCATCACAGATGCTGGCTTTTGAACTTTGCGCCTATAACAGTCCGGCTGGTTCTTTTCCTCTTTGGTCCTGAGGACACGACGACCACAGTTTCCAAAAACAATTTGAAATGTGGACTGGTCAGACCACAGAACACTTTTCCACTTTACATCAGTCCATCTTAGATGAGCTCGGGCCCAGCGAAGCCAGCGGCTTTTCTGGGTGTTGTTGATAAATGGCTTTGGCTTTGCATAGTAGAGTTTTAACTTGCACTTACAGATGTAGACGAACTGTAGTTACTGACAGTGGTTTTTTTTTTTCTGACAGTGGTTTTCTGAAGTGTTCCTGAGCCCTTGCGGTGATATTCTTTACACGGTGATGCCGGTTTTTGATGCAGTACCGCCTGAGGGATCGAAGGTCACGGGCATTCAATGTTGGTTTTCTGCCTTGCCGCTTATGTGCAGTAATTTCTCCAGATTCTCTGAACCTTTTGATGATATTACGGACCGTAGATGATGAAATCCCTAAATTCTTTGCAATAGCTGGTTGAGAAATGTTGTTCTTAAACTGTTCGACAATTTGCTCCTGCATTTGTTCACAAAGTGGTGACCCTCGCCCCATCCTTGTTTGTGAATGACTGAGCATTTCAGGGAAGCTGCTTTTATACCCAATCATGGCACCCACCTGTTCCCAATTAGCCTGTTCACCTGTGGGATGTTCCAAATAAGTGTTTGATGAGCATTCCTCAACTTTCTCAGTCTTTTTTGTCACTTGTGCCAGCTTTTTTGAAACATGTTGCAGGCATCAAATTCCAAATGAGCTAAATTTGCAAAAAATAACAAAGTTTACCAGTTCGAAGATTAAATATCTTGTCTTTGCTGTGTATTCAATTGAACATAAGTTGAAAGGGATTTGCAAATCATTTTATTGTGTTTTTATGTACAATTTACACAATGTGCCAACTTTACTGGTTTTGGGTTTGTACATATGTATATATAAATATATATATACATATATATAAACATATATATACATATATACATATATATATGTACACACACACAAATATATATATATATATACATACATATACATTTATATATATACATATACATTATATATATATACACATATACATTTATATATATGCATATATATATACATATACAAATTTCTATCTATCTATCTATCTATCTGTCTATCTATCTATCTATCTATCTATCTATCTATCTATCTATCTATCTATATCTATATCTATTTCTATATCTATATCTATATCTATTTCTATATCTATATCTATATCTATCCATCTATCTATCTATCTATCTATTTCTATATCTATCTATCTATCTATATATATATATATATATATATATATATATATATATATATATATATATATATATATATATATATATATATATATATATATATATATATAAATATATATATGCTCAGAGTATTTATTTCTTTTTAAAGTCCATGGCTATCATCACATTTGGTTTTTGTTCAAAAGGAGGTGACAAGGCCACCCACGGGCAAATATATTTTTTCCCAGGGTTATTGTTGAATGTGACCCTGGTCTAACCCCTCCATGGAGAAATTACAAAAGGACAGTGACTCACAAGAGCTGCTGCTGAGAAGAGAAGAAGCTGAAAAATAGACCTGATCTGACCTGAAGATACCTCTGTGATAAGTTCAGCTCAAAGAAAACGCCTGAGCAAAGCACAGGTAACGATGGCAACATGCATCACCAGCTTCAAGGTAAATATCTGATTGTTGTTTATCAGTATATATGAGATATTTGTAATGATGAGGGTAGGGGTGTGCCATAAAACGATAGATAGAGAAGAACTAAATTTTAGCAGAGCGTAGTCATATCTATAGAACTCATTCTATCTGCAGGGTGCTGGTTTGGTGGAGTGGTTACCAACCAGTCACCCCATGTATTTACTTCTGCCGGTCCAGGTTCGAATCTCGCCTGTGACCAGTGTGCAGAGTGTCTTCCCCTACTCTCTCAACCCTTTCACAAGCCTATCCACTGTCTCTCTCCTGTCAATGAAGGCACAAAATACCCAAAAAATACATAAAAAAAGAACTCATTCTATCTGCAATTGACATTTTGTAGACATGACAAACATGACGTGTTCTGCTCTGTGGAGGCAGAAGTAAAGCTGTTGTCAATAGACTATAGTGTACACTTTGGTGGAAAATTATAATGGAGATGCTTTTTTAAGACTCTACAGAAAAAGAAAGGTTCATTACTTTGGAACAAAAATGCAACTGAGTCTGTCACATCAGTATGGTCACCTTAAAATGCTCAGAAAAACAAGCACCGGCAAGCAGAGATCGTATTGTAACACATTCTGCAGCAGTCAGACAGCATGTGGATCGGCTGTAATTAGGGAGGCTCAAAAGAGGAAAAACAACCAGGCCCCAGAGAGACCTTTCAGGGATTATGACCTGAATTTGTTTTTGGTACATAAGGAGACTTTTCTGAACACAGAGTTCGCTCAGCAAAAACATCTGCTGATGGAGACTTATAAATGGCAGAAATCTCAACAGAACCAGGAGGACACAGCAATATGTAAGTTACCTGTTGGAAGCAGGTTTATAAAGTTTGACTGGAAACACTCTAAGACCATCTCTATCTGTGGTCATATGTATGCAAACCAAGCTGATCATAGCCACCAGCTACCAAAAAAGTCATCATGCAGTTTTATTTTATTTTTTTTTTCACATTGCCTATCCCTGGATAAGGGTAAAGCTAACGGGAAAGAAACGGGTCCCACAGACCAGAACATCATTTTTCTTCCATAGAAGAGAGCTTGGGCAGTGCAATATGAATCTAAAATATCTGTCATATTTGTTGGCAGATGGTTAGAAAAATAACAGATTTTAAGAATCAGCAGCTCTTTGAGGATGAATGCTGTTGGTCATATTTCTTAAATCAGTGCTTTTGTGGATGGTTTGTTGATAGTTCAGTAGTTTTGACTTGGCTGAGTCTTCATCAGGACATGTGTATATTAGCGTTATATCTCTATAATTTTACTGCCCAGAAAAAACAAATGATAGATACATTACTAGAGGGTCAAACAATGCTATGATCCTTTTAAAACTTTGAAACAATACTAAACCCACAGAACAACAACTATAAGTCATTCATACCAAATGAAGTTTCATTCTGAGTCACCAAAACTTGCAGACAAACTCAAACATGCAAATTGTACAAACGCGAGCAAAATTTACACAATTTTTAAGTTACAACATCCTCTAATACAATAACCTGAACTCACCACTCTTTTTTCCCTGAAGTCGATGCCGACTGTGGTGATGAATTTGGGGTTAAACTTGTTGTCTGTGTATCGGTACAGGAAGGTGGTCTTTCCCACGCCAGAGTCCCCCAGGGCCAGGAGCTTTATAAGGTAGTCATAATCCCCATCAGTCATAGTGATGACCACAATAAACCTGGAATGACACAGACACAGAAGTACTCATCAGCGGGCAAGCACACATGGGAGAAAGAGCTGAGCCAACCAACAGGACATACTCAGCATGTGAGTGTGTTCAACCATCATTTGCTGAGCGATGGGAGTGCGGTCATTGCGGTCAGAGGGTCATCCTGACCAGAGCATGGCTTTCTGGGAAAACTGAAGTTAGTGTGTAGGGTGGAGCTCTGAGGGTGGGGGGCTCGGAGGAAGAAGCATTCTTACATCCAGTTTGACAGAAAAAGTAAAGCAGAGCACCAACGAGAGGCGACCTGCAATGTGAGGCTACTTTCAGTTGTCAAAAAGACGAGAAAAGTCCCTGTAACATTTTTAAAGGGCCCTAGTATTCACATAGGTAACCCTGATACTTCCTAGAAAATAGCTGGGTAACCTACCCAGGTATTGTCCCAGGTATTTGAGTGTGGGCATGTTTTGCTCACACTTGATCTTACCAGAAGCAATTTTCCTTACATTTTACATTCCAGAGGAATTAACCATTCAATATATTTAATCAAAATCAATCTCATTTATAAGTCAATCTTTACTTTTACATCACCAATTCATTACAAATTTTATCTCAAGAGACTTAACTTGACAATAGATTGGAATAGAGCCATTTTCTCCACTTTTAGATGCACATATGTACTCCTATAAACATATATACATTTCAGCAGCATTTGGCCAGCTAAAGTGCAGCCTGAAGTGTGCTATTTGGTAACGTGGTGTATAGGAGTCTCACAGTAACAATGGCTAAAACAAACAAACAAAAAAAAACCTCTTATCTAGTCTTTCACCCGTCCATCAGGGCAACAGCAAATAGGTGTTTGGAAAGAGGCAGAACCTTTCAAAAGCATATTCAGCAGGTGATTGAATGATCATTCCATTTGTAAAACAATTACACCAAGACAAGTTGAAACAGATGCATAAAATATCCATTCTATTGAGAAATGCTTTCATTGTTTTTAATGCCAAAAAACAGTAGCATCTATGCTAATCTCCAGATGAGCAGTCACTTCCTGCAGATGGGTCATGCAAATTTCTACCTCTTCCTGCTCTGAAGGGAAGTAAGCAGTTTGGCAAAATGTATTTGTCTAAACATGGATATAATCTTAAAGATCCAGCTGCACTGCAAGGCTATGGAGGAATTGGGAGGGGAAAATACTACGAGGTGAAGCACGTGAATTTATTTGTATTAAGAAAATATAAAACTGATCTGCTACTTGCATTCATATATGCAGCTCTCCTGGGTAATTTCAGAAGTATTTGAGGGGGGTTCTGTCAGAATAAGTGGGGTTTAAATTAGGGCAAATACAAGTTTCAGTTTTCCAATTAACTGAGATGTTGGCCCCAATCTGCACCAACGTATAGCCCAGGGTCTGTGCTGGTTCTTTCCTAACAGGGGCAGAGCTGGTCAAAAGTACTGCGTCTGATAGGATTACCACTCAAATACACATCATACAAACCCACTCCAAAAATATATACATATAACTCTTCAAATTCCTCTAGAAAAGCCTTCAGGGTAAAATAAAAAAAAGTTTAAATCACAGCCGGTTCTTTTTGGCCTGGTTCACTGGCTTCTTATGATTCACTCCAATTTTTGTATTGTATGGGTGGTGCGATTGTGTGCTCCATCTCTTGCTTTGGTTTGCAACACCCAGGCATTTTATGTAAAATCTTGTCCCAAGCTGACAGACATAAGGACAGCTTGGACACTTTTTTAACATCAAAATCATCTGAAGGGACAGTTCTACACACCCTATCACACAAGACCTCAATGGAAAGGTGGTCAGGATTTCCAGCTGGCTGTCCTGGGGTAAATTATTGTAAAGAAAAAAGGTTAAAATTAAGGAGGTGTTTGGCATAAATTGGTTGTGACTTGTAACAAAAAACAAAATCCACTTGGTGATGCTTTCCCGGCTGCTTGGTCTTGCTGGCTTGAGCAGGCAATCCACCAAAGGCAACACAACCTAAAAGCATAAATATCAAACATTTTTGAAAATTAGGATTTGATATCAGTGGGGCTCTGGCTTAATCTGCAGTGTGTGGGGCCATACACAAACTGGTTATTTGGTTGAAACGATTCCATCCCATCACTAAGGACTGAGTCCATAACCAGTCTGTCATTGTGTGGTGGAGTCAGACGTTGAAAACTTGTTTTTTATCTTCAATAACAATCAGAAACAAAGTACATAGTCACATGTCAAAAGTACTGAACAAAGATTTGAGTTTGGTTTTGACACTAAAACTGCACAGTTATACTCAAAAGAAGAGTAGTTAACAAACATGACAGCCTATTTATGCGTCACCAGAAGTTTGTCAGAGCATCATCCTCAGAGAGAGCACATCATCAGAGGCGTGCTCTCATTTTTGGTAACCTGATTCCTCCTGAGTTTTGTTACTGCAGATCTAAAAAGCAAAGGAATGCAGTTGTAATGAGTGCTCATGTCTCTGGAGAGTTTGAATCTGCAGCCTGTTTGGCCTGCAGCATGTTGTGGTATATTTAGACGAAGGATCATAAGACTCTAATTCACTCAGCTGAGAGGAAGAACACTGGAGTCTAACACGGAGCTTTATTAGAAGACAGTGATTAACCAGATCTGATAACAATGACCGCCCTGTACAGCTGACTGTACATCGAGAATCAGAGAGCCTATGTCCAACAAACAGACTCAGGCCAGAGGCTGTATGTCTGAACAGATCTTCATGCCCATATTTAACCTCTGCTTTGGACCGTTCTTGACCCTTTGCCACATTCTTTAACATTGTTATGAGGACCACATGGATTATGTGTGGGATGCTGCAATGAAGACAGCGATTCAGTTTAATGCTGGCAAGCCAGGCTGTTGGAGGTTTTTATGTTTTCAGTTTTATTCCATGCTCAGTAAAACTGACGGCTAGGACTGAAGTGTTATGTTTCATATGTTTTTCATTTGTCTAACAAACAGTTATAAGAACATACAGACTTTGGTGCAGGGCAGATCTTGTGAAGGCAAGTCTTTATGGGACTTTCACAAATTTTGACCACATGTACACTTTGATTCCAGGAACATATTTTTTTGTATTTAATGTTTTTATCATTCACTGATTTTACTTACTTTTATCATTTATTCAATGTATTTCATTCTTCATTAATTTAAAAACTGGTAGTTTCTTTTCCAGTCATTTTTACTGTAGTAGTCCTATATTTCATGTAACCTTGCTCAGCAGATGGATCAGCCTGATTCAATGTCTGTAAATCAGGTAGATCCATCTTGCCATGCTCCAATCTACAATTGTGAGTTACCCAAAGCACCACAGTCCAATCAGAGTCCTTTAGAGAAGGAGGAGAACTGAGTTACGAGCAAGACAGCAGCAGGAAGTGACTGTACAAACAGACATTAGCCTTGATGCTAGAGTTCAGTAGGAGCTTTTAATCAGATTATGGTCCATGCCATTATTAAATTAAAATCAAATGCTTTTCTATAGAAACAATATTTTTGCAACACTTCTGACACATTTTGATGAGAGTTTGTTTTCAAAAGTGGCTTATGTTTTGTAGGGCAGTAGCACCTGAATATAACATTATCAAAATGTTGATGGGACGATCATCAAATCACCCGACAGCTTCTTAAAGGTTCCGCCCTCCTGCACCTATCCAAGAGCTGACAGGAAAAGCAAAAAATATGAGGCTCTGTCAACCATTAATATTCAAATGATCTACATACGTGGAAAACATTTTTGGTACCCTTCCATCAAAAAAAAAAAAAAAAAAGAAAAGAAAAACAGGCAATGTTCACTGAAATAAGTTGAAACTGACAAAAGTAATAACAAATAAAAAATAACTGAAAATAAACTCTTGAAATTCAGACATTGCTTTTGAATAGTGGTTCAACAAAATCATTAAAGAAAAAAAAATATGAAGCTGATGTAGACGAAATGGTTGAAACCACTAGAAAAGATTGAACATTAGTTGATTATCGGGACATGTTAAACTAAGGTGTGTCCTGTAATTAGCATCACAGGTGTCTTCACGCTTATAATCAGTCAGTTTGCCTTTTAAAGTGTGAAAAGTAGTCACTGTGCTAATTGGTATTGTGGTGTGTACCACACTGAAAATCGACCACTAAAAGCAAAGGAGAGAGTTGTCTCAGGAAATTGAAATAAATTATAGACAAGCATATTAAAGGTATCAGCTATAAGACCATCTCTAAGCACCTTGATGTTCCTGTGACTACAGTTAAACATATTATTCAGAAGTTTAAGGTCCACAGGACTGTAGCCAACCTCCCTGGATATGGCCACAAGAGGAAAATTAATGAAAAATTAAAGAACACTGATAATATGAATGGTAACCAAAGAACCCAGAACAACTTCCAAAGGGATTAGAATTGAACTCCAAGGTCAAGGCACATCAGTATCAGATCGCACCATCTGTCGCTGTTTGAGCCAAAGTGGACTTAATGAAAGATGACTGATGAGGACACCACTGTCACTAAAAAAGCAAGACTGGAATTTCAAAATGCATATTGACAAGCCACAAAGCTTCTGGCAGAATGTCCTTTGGGCAGATGAGACAAAACTTTAGTTTTTTGGCAAGACACATCAGCTCTATGTTCACAGATGCAAAAATGAAGCATACAAACAAAATAACTGTACCTACTGTGAAACATGGAGGAGGCTCAGTTATGTTCTGGGGCTGCTTTGCTGCATCTGACACAGGGTGTCTTGAATCTGTGCAGGTACAATGAAATATCAAGACTATCAAGGCATTCTGGAGTCAAATGTGCTACCCAGTGTCAGAAAGCTTGGTCTCAGTCGCAGGTCATGGATGAATATTGGACTTTTCTGAAGTGGCCTTCTGTGAGCCCTGATCTAAATCCTGTTGAACCTTTGCGGAAAGAGCTGAAACATGCAGTCTAATGAAGACATCCTTCAAACCTATAACAGCTGGGGCAGTTTGCTCATGAGGAGGGAGCCAAAATAACGGTCAACCTGGCAGAAGTCCCATTTGGGGTTACAGGAATTGCCTGATTGTAGTGAACGCCTCAAAAGGCTGTGCAACAAAATATGAACTTAAGGATACCATCAGTTTTGATCAGGCCAGTTTCATTATTTAGTTTTTTAAACAGATTGTGTTGAATCACAATTCAAAAGCAATGTCCAATTTTCATTGGTTAAGTTTTATTAAATTTTTATTTATAATTACTTTTGTGAGTTTCAGCGTATTTCAGTAACAACTTTGAGTTTTCATTCTTTGACAGAAGAGTACTAACAATTTTGTCCACCTGGCTGTGTAGGTGGTCTTCTGGGAGTTGTTGGCATGGTTATTGCTCTAGTTTCACCCTAGAGAAGTTAACTTGGCTACTTTGGTTGTTAGAAAGTGTTGTTAGGGGCTGTCCACACGGAGACAACTTTGCACATATTCATAAGTTTTTAATTGTTTAGGTGTTTTGTCCACACAGATGCACATTTTTGAAAACTGGTCCCCGAGTGGATAAATCTTAAAATGTGTACAAACCCTGAGAGGGATCAAAACTATGTATGAATATGGTGTCATGTTTGCTACTGAAGCTCCTGAGTTTTTCTGGCAGTAAAAGCTTGTTTTGTTTAACAGTAAAATCTCCTCCTCTACGACCACCGTGAAAAACAATAGGACATGGAGAACAGCAGAAGGCAGAGTTTGTTCACATTTCTCATGGTTTGGGTGTGTGTCTGCAGAAGCATTATTGTGCCAAATGCAGGCCTGGTATATAACTGAAGAGCTTTCAGTGATTTCATGTAGACAGACACATCTCTTGGAACAAAGTGATCTTCACAGTGAAGGTTTTTTTCTCAGGGTGGGCATGGCCAGAGAGTTGTTGGCAGAGTCGTTGAGCTAGTTTCACCCTGGGTAGTTTTCCTGTGTTGTTTGCATGTTTTTTTTTTTTTTTTTCTTAAATGTATTTTTTGGGCGTTTTGTGCCTTTATTTGTAGGAGAGAGATAGTGGATAGGCTTGTGAAAGGGGGTGAGAGAGTAGGGGAAGACACTCTGCAAACTGGTCACAGGCGGGATTCGAACCTGGACCGGCAGAAGCATGTACATGGGGTGCCTGGTTGCTAACCACTCCGCCAAACCAGCACCCCGTTTGTATGTTGTTTTTTTTTAACTATTTTTTTTTATCTTTCATTTTTTACACATTGTCCAGCCCTACTTGGGAACGAAGTGGATTTTCTTGTGTAAGAGCTAAAGTATAAAATAAAAAAAGCAGATTAGAAATGAACAGTTAAAGAGAAATTTACCCATTACTAGTAAACACATGAAATGATTCAAGTTTGAATCTTTGTCTCAACAAGCAAGAACACAACGATAAAACACATTAAAAATGTATGAGCCATAACTGATAACAGAAGAGAGGAGGAATTAAAGAAGAGAGAGAGAAAAGGACAAAAGAATTAGAGATAAATGCTGCTATCCAGCTGCAGAAAAGAAAAGTTCGTTTAAGGACATATCAGTGTCACCATCAGATCATCAACCAGTTGTGTGCATATCTTCCTTCTGTCATCGTTCACTGAAGGGGAAAAAAAACAAAGACAACCCCTCTGACAGTCACACCTGACTCAACAGTCTGTTGCTTTGTGAACCAGGAGTTAAAGTTTAAATGGAGGCTGGATCTTACTGGTTAAAAACACCAAGCTAAAACTTCAATACGTTTTACATTTTGATATTTTATCACTCTTGGCTGAGTAATTTCACTTCCTGCAGCATTATAAACCATGAGTTTTTCATCATAGTACCAGATAGTAAAAAATATATTATTTACTACTTTCTTAAATCAGTTTAGTAGCTGGTGAACATATAGGTATAAAGATGATTGTATGCAGTCTTTAAAGCCCCCCCATTACAGTCTTTAACAATGAAATGTCTGCCTGACAAGGTCTGCAAATGTTCAGAACTTGTGTTTTATAATCGACGAGTTAAATACTGAACTGTGGTAAACATCATTTACACCATAAGAGGAACTGACAGCTCAATGGAGGAGCATAAATCTACTCGACAGACTGAGTGAAACCTTCAACACTTCAGTGATGCTGCTTTAAACACATATTTACATCAATGAGTGTGTCACATGAAAATAAGGCCAACATGTACAAGAGTCCAATTTTCAACTCTCATACCCAAAGGAGACAAGAGAAAGGGGTGGGTCTGTCTCCTAACCACAACATGGTGTGTTTCTGCCTTCTTGGTCCGTGAACAACCATGGTGGATGTTTATACAGCCACTGTCTACCTCCTGTTCTCAAAAACAAAAAAACTTCCATGTTCCAGAAAAGTCTGAAGTAAAACGCACCCATTTGGTGATCCATTCAGAGCTGCACATGGAGAATGTCATCGCAATGTCCAGAGGATGTACCCCAACCTGGGCCCTATTCTACGAAGCAAGTTCAGCCTAGTGAGATAGCCTTGGAGCTACCTCGCTGAACTGAGCGTGGTAGCCGGCGGTCTCGCTTCTGGTTATCAACCTCATAAGTGGATCCAGCTTTGCAATGAGCGCGTGCACGCATATAAGGCGGAGCCCGCCGCATCCGACCAATCGCGAACATGGACCAGTCTGGAGGGTCAGAGCAGACCGGGGAGCAAAGGACAACCTACTTCACACAGGAGGAGCAGGAGGTGATCATGACAGAGTATGAAGAATTAAAACATATAATAAAAGTCAAAAGCAACACCGTCACCGCTGCAAAAGCACGGAAGGAATGCTGGCAGAAAATTGCTGACAGTCTCAATGCATAAGTATAGCGTGCAAAAATCTTTTGTGCCATCAGCATCCTGAAATAGCACTGCTCAACATGCGTTTTTACTTTAACATGCACCAGACATGTCTAATTCATTTCCAAGATGAATTCATTCATTTGTTCATTCCTATCTTGTTGACATTTTTTTGTGTGATATGTAGGCCACATGAGCCCTACATGAATTCCTGTCACAATTTTAAGACGTACAATAAAATATTGTCATGGAACAGAAGTGTTGGCTAAGATCTTGTTACGGCAATGAGAGTTCTTCATTCCCTTTAACTACCTGTAGAAAGTGTCATGTAGTGTGTAGTGACTATCTGAGTCTCGTTTCAGCACCAATCAAAGTGGCACAAAAAGATCAGGGGGGGATTGCTCCCCCAGATTTTACTCCTGCAGAGGAGCTGGCCCTCTGCAGCCATCGGCTCAGAGGGCCAGCATTGGTCAGTGGGCGGGGTTTTTGTAGTCCGCGAGTTCAATCTGGAACCTGACCTGCCCCGGAGCAGGTTAGCCGTTCAGCGTACGTTGCCATGGACACTCGCCTCGCTAAGAAGTGAACCCGTCTCGTAGAACAGGGAAACTGGAACCTAACCTCAAAGCTACCTTGCTAGGCAGTAATCCTGCTTCGTAGAACAGGGCCCTGCCCAGCTTTGCTTGTCTTTTTTCCTGGTACAATCGCAGACCAGTGGCGGCTGCTGGTCAGTCAGGGAGGGGAAGCTCATTTTTTTTCTGGCCTACACCATAAATTTATTTATTTATGTAAATGATCTGTGACCCTGTTGTACCAACTAGGTGTCTTTTCCTGGGATTTTATTCCCCAAAACCCACTTTTGACCAGACAACACATTTTATTTGTGACAGCACTTACAGTGAGCCAGCTCACCTTGTCATACCAGGAATGCTGTGAAGCCCTGATACTTTTCCCCACCTTTTGCACTAAATCAATCTTAGGAGTTGATCTGCCCTGCTGTTTGACTCTAATTTTCTCTTCGTAAGGAAGACTATCAAATGGCCTCGCCAAAATCTGGTTGACAACACTCATACTATCTGCCATGACGTGCAGCTTGCTAGCAGCTGGAGCTGCTACGTGAGACCACTGTTTGACAGGCTGTGAGTGTGAGTGAGAGGGAGAGAAGCTCCCCAGCCACAGCTGCTCGTTGGTGAAAAGAAAAGGTGGCAGGAGAGAATCTTCAAACACAACGCTAGTCGTTTTTAAGAAAGATAAAGTCGCTGGTGACCAATAAATCCTCCGAATCAGTCCAGAACAACTGAATGTAAAACTTAGAAGATACCCCGGTGAAGGGTGAGCCTTCAAGATCGCTGATTGGCTCATTTCACTGTCAATCAAAAAAGGATTCGGCCTCAGACAGATCATCCAATCATCATGCAGAAGCCGAGCGTCCAGGCCAGCCCACTGCCTCATAGACTCCCAGAGACGCTGAGCGTCCGATGGGCGGGACAAAGCCCAGCGTTTATCCAATGACCGTCCAGTTTCCACAGTGGAACAACCCACTCTATATTTAACCGCTGAAGTCTGAAGACGCTCAGCGTCCGGCTGTGTTGAAGTGCTGGGACGCTGCGGGGATGAATGAGAAGGAAGTCGCACCAGTTACCTGTGATAAGTAGCTGATTCTGAACAAAAGATGAAGGTATTCTAGCGCATATTTAGTCAATGAAATGTACACACAGCAGTACATATCACCACTTTTTTGGGGGACATTTTAGGGGAAGCTGAGCTTCCCTTGCAGTCTTAGAGCAATCGCCACTGTCGCAGACCCTCTCTTCCTCTCTCTCCCCACACTATCCTTTCTCTCAGGGATGCATTGGTTGTTTTTCCATGAAGTTTGGCATATTTTCTCTAATGAAAAACATGTCTTATCACTGCAAGTAAACCAGAAAACACACCAGCAGCCATTTCGACATTGTGTTGGCAGACTGTGTTCACACTTTAACTAATGAAGCTGAACTTTCTGGACACTCAAAACTCTCCAGAGACTTTCTCTCCATTTCTTCTCTCTGTGGTCTTGTCTACTCCTTCCTCTGGCATCATCATATCACTATTCACTCTTAAGGTTGATTGGCTGTCGTGCCATGGTTCCAGGCTAATTTGTTGCAAAGGTTGGATATTTTCAACTACAGTGAAAGGGTGTAAGAGGTAAAACTTGCATTGCTCGTGCTAAAACTTTGTTGTTCATTGCTGTTCAAGTTGTTCACCCAAAATATGTTCATCTTAAAATTCACTTTCAACGTATTTCTGCACATAAAAAAAACTGAGATTGACAATTGATGTGAGCACGGCTTTATGTTTTCAATACAAAGACTTTCTTGTCTCCATGTGGACTGGACTTCAGACTCTCCCTAACCCTGAACATTCCTCCTTACCAAGGATTCAAACCTCTGACACCTTAGACCCTAGTGACCAATGCATATCAATCCTCAATAGAAATTGATTTCAGCTAAATAAATCTCAATTCAATTCAAATCTCCCTATTAAAATATCGCCCATAGACCAAAAGTCTGGGGAAATCACTTTTTAACTTGGCCTTTTCTGTATTAATTATTGATCAACTCCACCAGGATTAATCTCTCTACTACAACTGAAATTGCCCACTGCTAATTTAAGTAGTTCCCTGTGAAGCAGTTATTGGCACACAGCAGGGTGCTAAGGTGACAGAAGCACCCATAATGACATTCCTTTAAAATAGAACCAACCAGAAGCTTCCTCAACTTTTAAAGAAACATATGTAGATGTTTGTGACCCATTGTTAGTACTTTCTTTTCACTTCTTTAGCTTCTCGCAGGTTCAACCATTGCAACACACCACAAACTGAGCCACTTTATCTGGTACACCTATTCAACTGCTAATTAGCACAATAGCTAATCTATTATCTATCCAATCTACTATCTATCTATAAGCTATTAATGCATTCAAGATCAAGTAAACCTACTGAAGTTTAAACTGAGCTTCATATTGTTTTTTGACATAGAATGGTTGTTGGTGCAGGACTGGCTTCTTCGCCCATGCACCAAACACAGCATGGTGTTTGGTGCCTGCTAAGAACAGGACACTAAGCTGACAATTCAAACAGGTTCACCAAAATAACACAATACAGGACTGGAAAAATACTGAGTGTGGCGACAAGTTTTTAACTTTCGGATGCTAGGGGCAGAATATGGATCAAACAACAAGAAAGCATGGATCCATCATGCCTTGCATCTGTATTCATTTTACCTGACTTCATAAATCAAAAGGCAGCCACATCAAATCATCGAAGTCTCTTTTCATAGGTCTAGGTCTGAAGTGGCTCCATAAGACTCCAAAATAGATATGTATCTAACTGAATAATATAGAATACCAGGTATCAATGTAAAAATAAAAGTCAAAGTAAGCAATATTAAGACATATATGTTTTGCACATGCCTTCTAAATTGATATTAGAATTCCAGTGACACATATGTTGTTAAATGTCAGCAGACATTCATCAGATACATTAATTTTGGACATTGGCAGTCTCTGAATTACCTTAAACAGAACAGACGTCTGATTTGATTGCCATCCCTCCTGCAAACTCTCAGCCTTAATTTTCTTTAACCGATCTATTCTCCAGAGGACAACAATCAATAACCGCTAACATGGATGCAGAGTGACCCTTGATGATCCAATTTGTCCAGACGTCCTCGAGGGTTAGCCGCTCAGATCGTCTGAAACCTTTCAGCGTTTCACATCCACTTAACAAAACAGAGGGGAACATCTGAGACAGCAGAGCGGAGAGATCAATGAAAAGGAGCTAAACCGGCCAGCTGTGGACCACTTCCCTCCACAAAAACTGTAATCACTGACATTACTCTTATTTTTGCTTTGAGCTGCACTAGAAAGCTTTCCACTGCAAGTGTGAATGGTAGCATTTAATCTACAGGTTACATTTAACCTGGTTTTAGAGCGTAAGCATGCACATGTGATAAAATAAACACACTATGACACAAACAAGTGTGTCTAAGTGTAGAGTTACCCCTCTGTGAGTCTCATCATGGCTTCCTCAATTCCTCCCTAATCCCACAGCAGGTAAGGGAAACATCTGTACAAAGAGTGAACGCAGCTGGACTGAAAGGTCAACATGGAGGTGGGAGATACTGGGTGGTATGACTGTGCAAGGATTCACACTGAGGCTGCGGAGCAAAGTGCAAAACTCCCTGTCAGAGTGATTTATGTGACAATAATAAAGAAATAATTCATACAGCACCAATCCAAACCAGCCTCACAAAGGTCAGCACATAACATGAAACCCTAACAATGAATAGCAGCAGGTGAGAGCTTGAACAGTAGCAGTGAAACATGAAGGACAACACCTTATTCTTCTGCAAGGTATAAAACTACCAGACAGTGGAGGGACAATATTGATCTTGCAGAGGGGCCAGGATTTTTGGGGGATACTGTGGCTTATGAAATTTTTGTTGTCTTGGACACATAAGGCCCAAAGATCTTACTTTATGATCTCAAAACTCAAATCAGTTCATCTTGAGCACTCAGTGAATAAGTCTGCAAAACGGAGAATTTCTCAATGTATCCTTGACGTAGCTTTTTTCTAAGTGAGCATGATCATAAGGCCTGAGGACCTCTAACTCATTCCCGATAAAACCTGAACTATCATTTTTGGGGTCAGAGAAGACATTTGTGCAGCAGTTTGAAGAAAACACCACCCAAGTTCTTAAGGCCTGTTCAACAGCAAGGTGTGATAATGAGGCTTAATAATCTTGACCTCTGACTCATCACTGCCTACATCCTGTAATCATTTATTATCTGAACTAAACACAAAAAGTAAACAAAATGTGTTCAGTGGTAACTTCTTAATAACAAATCTTTTCTCTGCTGATGCCAAACAACTTTTTCTTGCTGTTCACAGACTCTTGTTTTGAGTTTCTGGTACCCCCAGGTCTTTAAAATCAGGTTTCTGATTGTCACCTAAGTGGCAGCACCTGTGAGCATGGTACAGGGGTTAGCAGAACAAAAATGTCCTTTTGCCATCAGCTTGCCAGTCCACTACAGCCTGCAGGCTTCACAAGAGAAAACAACCGCTAACAAACTAGATAAATAAATGATTTTTCCTGTGAATATGCCAGAAATTTCTTTGAATTTTCTTTGAGTACATGAATGCACTTCAGTACACACAGGAAAAACTTCTGTCGATGGAGGGTCTTCAGCTCTGAATAACAATGAAAGAAACTGTAATGAGAACCAGAGGACCTGTTAATCCCATGTTACCTGTGGATACAGGTGTGTATGTCATGAGCTCATGTCATCAAACTGAATGAAACAAAGAGTAAAGCGACGAAAAAGCACCTCAGAATAGGGCTGGGTAGCTTTCACATTAGAACCGATACCATACTGATGCCCGGTACCTGGGAATCAGTATCGGTACTCAACGGTACCAGTTTTCGGTACTTTTGTGTGTTTTTTGGGGTAATAAATATTAATTTGTTTAATATTAAGATCTCAAATTTTTTCAATGTAAATTTATTTCTCAGTATATAAAATTTCACAGATATATATCAAAACAACATTTAATTTTTTGTATTGTAACATTGTAGTTGTTCCAAAAACTTCTTCACCATGAACAACATGCTGTGTTTAAGTCTGGTATGGAAATTCACCTACTCTACCCAATAGTATTCCTGCTTCTTCCACTCCCTCACAGTCACAAGGATGCATTTAGGTACCTAAACATGGCACCTTTTGATTTTACGTGAATCGGTACTCGGTAGTACCTACAGAATTCGGTCGGTACCTCTTAAAGTACCTAATTCGGTACCCATCCTTACCTCAGAATGTTTCAGGATCAGAGAATAGTGCCAGATATTATACATGCCTCTGCAGTCTGCATCTGTCCTAATGCAGATCCTCCCTGTCATAAACATTTATACACAGAGCCCCAGTTTTACAAATTCAAATGAATAACTAGTGAAACTGAATCAAAGTGAGCATTTAAAACTAATTGTTTTATGGTTTTAATGACAAGTTTACTTGGTGAACATAAACTGTATGCTAACTGGTGAGGGGATAAACTGAACTAGTATAACACTGTCAAATTACTGTGCTTGATCTGCAGGATAATCTTAAAACATGTAATTTTTGCTAATATTTACTTGGGACGTGGTAATATTGATGTACTTGGCAACATGAGCAAAAGTGAGACAGTGTTTGGATCAGGATGTCTCTGGCTGAGGGACACATAGGTTAGGGTGGAAAAGTAAGCTTGCATAAATGTTTTGAATGAAATCAAACTAGGCTGTTTTTGTGGCTCACTTTCATACAAAACTTTTGGAATCATGCAGAACATATGCAGCAATATAAAGCTCTACCTTCCAGGATGATTATTACTGATCAGATTGCTTTCACTGTGGCTAAATGCTCAGGCTTATGCTATTCACTTTGTCCAACCTCAAACTATCTCTTCAGCCAGACTCAGTTCTGGATCATTATCCCAAGTTATTAACACCATAAACTATGTTTTTACAATATATGATCTTGAGAGTGACTAAAAACACTTCAAATTTGTATGAAAGGCCAAAACACATAAAACACTTCAGTATGTTGCCAAGATACCCCATGCATGGTGACATTAGCTGCAGCTGGAATTTTGTACAAACTTTAAAAAAAATCATCATTGACCTCCTGGGATATTATATTCATAGGAGTGACAAACTGATGGACCACCTGGACCCCACACCTTGTCTGCTGTTGACAATCAAGTATGAACAGTTGTTTAAAAGTAAACATTTATCTCAAACAAATAGAAGATTTCAGGCAATAAAAACACATTCTGGTCTTACTGCCTTTTCTGCAACCCTACACATCTATGCTTAACAGACCAGTGACCGGGCAGATAGTGTTTATATGGCTGCTGTTAAAACCTGTCACATAAACATTTTCACCAACATGTTCTGATGATTTCAATCTGTGGCTGTTTATCAGAGCACAGATCTAGTTCACAGTGTTTCCTCTTCATGAGGATATCTGTGTTTGCTCAATGCCTTGCAGCACTTTGCTTATGCACAAGTGAAGGTGTTAGGCATTATATCAACTCGCATGCAGAACAGAGACACAAAGTTGTAAAAGTTTATCTTGTTACATTGACAACTGAACTGTGGGAGAGCTGGAGTGGTAAACTCCACTGCTGATGTCAATACTGAAAACACCAAAAGCACACAACAAAAGTATAGCAGGAGAGTTTTTTTAGGGATCTGATGAGCTTCACATATCAAGTCTAAAATGTATCCTGCCATGACGATTTCAAGTGTAGAGCTTAATTCTGTTAAATCAAGCCACATGAAACCTGATTAATTATAATCCCCACTAAACCACTGTTACTGTGGAACTCAAACTAATGTGTGAAGACACTGGTGATCATTGTGTTAAAACCCGCAGGTCTTATGACTCAAGCAGTCCTGATGACTTAAACTTTGTTACCTTTCATGGCCGAGTACAAAACAAACCTCTTAACAAGCAGTGGGGGAGCAGTAAGTGTGGGAGAACTGTGACACAGAGGTCTGAAGAGCTAATGTTTTGCCTTTAATCAGATTCATATATTAATTTTTAATGACTGCCAAGGTATCTTTAACACAAGGTGTAGAAAGAGGGCCACCCTGCATCATGACGGACCCCACCCACCCTGCACACGCACTGGTTGTACCTCTTCCCTCAAGGAGAAGGCTGCAGAGCATCGGAGGACCACCAGACTGAAAAGGCTGTTGAACTCTGGGACTGCTCTGTAAGGTGCTCAAACAGGGAGATGGACACTACATGTGCAATAATGAAAATGATAATCGCGGAATGGATACTACTGCCTCAATGTTGTACGACTTACTTGTAGATCTGTCTTGCACAACAAAGCTTCTTTGCACTCCACTTATTCTGCTGCTCCGTACTCTGGTCTGCACTGTGTTTAGATTAGGTTAGTGTTGTAAAAAGTATCATTGTTCTAATTAAGGTTTCATTTTAGGTTAAAGTTATAAACATAAGCATTATATTTATACTTAGATTCTACTGGCCTTAGATTATGTTAGTGTTGTTAATAATATGGTTTTATTGAGATTCTATTTCAGGTGAATGCTGTAAAAATGATACTTATTATTTATGCTAGATTTTAATGGCTTTCTATTATGGTAATGTTGTAAATGTCCTTATTTTGAATGATTACCACCTATTTATTGATTTTACATTTCTTTATGGATAATACCATGTCCTCAGTAACTACTTTTATACTTTTCTCATGTAAATACAGACTGAAATGACAAATAAAGCTCTATTTAATCATTCAAATGTTCACAATCACCTGTGTTCAAAATATCTTCTACTTCTGATATTCAGATTACCCATGTTCCCAGTGTCTTCTTAGGCTTATCCTGCTCTGATTGGTTGCATGTTATGTCTGCGGTCATTGGTCAGTTCAGCTCTTCTAGCAGGGCCTGCTGTCAACACCTGCATAAATTCTACGGTCTCTGTTCTGAACTGGTGTTGCTACCCTGAACTAATGATGAAACTTGTGGGATGTCACTGGTAGGCTTGTTGGGGGGTAACAAGCCTTTTTAGGCAAAGATGCTTAAGTCCTGATGTTCTGACTTTTTGACTTGTTTATAGGACGGCAGGTCAGGTCACAGGTTTACAGGAGTCTGGTGTGTGCTGATTTGATTTTGCGGAACTGTAAGGTGGGGTAAACATGTAAAACACAGCAAAAGGGCATAAGAAACTAAAAAAAAGCAGAATATGCATCCTTTCTCCTCTGCAGAACAAAACACTCAAACTCTGAACCAGAAGTTTATGAATACTATAAACATTTTTAAATCTGGATCTGGATCACCACAAAAGTCTCATCAGTCCCATGACATTACAAGCCACAACACATTCTAGTTTTCCCCTGTAGTCTCCTCTATATAGACATGCCCAGAGGACCGCCAAAGGGAGGTGACTGGAAGGCATCCTAACAAAACCAACTAATCTTTTGACTGAAAGGGGCAGTGGTTCGACTCCATACTTCATAAAGATGTCTGAGCTCTGCACCCTTTCAATGCCACATATTTAAGTCCTTCAAATTGATCCTAAATCTCTCTCTAGAGCATACTTCTAAAATTTCCTTCCTGAGTCCACTCTAATGGTTTTGACATGCCATTTAATCCCTCTGTTTTCAGCCCTGCTCAGAAACAGCTGTTTTAGAGCAAAGCCTCAGGAGCTGTGTCTGACCATGCCTCTGTCAAGAAGTGGATGAGGCTTCAGCTTTCCAGAATCAAGCTCTCACAACCGGTTCACACCAGATGTGTGTGGCTAATAGGCGTGACAGTGTCAGCCAAGCTGCTATGGCTTTCACACCAGGTATGTGTGTTTGCTTAGTTGTTGATGCATCTTCCTACTATCACATTGCTATTTCTACATACTGTATATATCACTCTATTAATAAGCTTCCATTGAATGTTAATGAAGAACCAAGAATATCTCCCCTTACAGAGCCTGATTCAAGAATAACAGAAAACTGTGAATTGAAAGAATTCTGGGAATCAAGTTAAGTTTCTCTACAAAAGAAGCACACTTGGCGTTAACTTTGGTAAGCAGAGACAGGAAGAGTAAATAGACCGTTCTCCATCTTATATTTGACAAATTCTAGTACTGTGGAACCAAAAATAGCTGGATTAAGTTACATACTGATCCCTATTTTTCCCAAAACTCAACGCAGTCTAGTTGCCTCATTTTTTAATCTTCAAGATAACCATGACCTGGATGAATGAGAATCTACACAGGCTCCCTATTTTTCATTTTCCTGTCTATTTTGCATGAAGCTTGCAGGAAAAGCCTACACGCTTAAAGGTCACTGTACAACAAAATGTTGGTAAACCTATTTTTAGCTTTGTCTTACCCATGAAAACAATCAAACGAGTTTACTTTGCACAGTCTTTTGTACAATTTTTTTCCGGGGTTGTTTCTTTGACAGTCCCAAGGGGCTTGACTCTTTTTGGGTACGAATTGGGAGCCCCAAGGAAAAACAAGACAAGAACGACTGGCCTAATGACATCATGAGGGGAAATTTTCCAAACTGGCCCACTACAATAAAAAATAAGACATTCAAGGGGCTGAAGATGCACAACAGGATGGCCCTTACAGCAAGCTGGGCTGTAAAAAAAAATTATTATAAGAAATATCAGTAATCCTTCTGAGGGCTGGTCCACACAGAGATGAATTCAGGTGTACTCAGTTTTTGGTTATGTTGGTCCACACAAAAACAGCCTTTCAGGTGCCTGAAACGGCTCCCAGAGTTGATGAATGTGAAAACATCAGCCAAGCATTTCCATATGGACAACAAATATGGATCGTTTCAAAAACAATGATGTCACAGCCCCATCTACTTGAACTGTGTGTGGGCCCCAACAACTAAAGAAAAATGTCTGCATTTGGCATCTTGTTTGTCCTGCAGAAGCTCCTGAGCTTGTTTTGGCTTAAACAGAAAAGTCTTCTGCTCCTTTATGACCACCATAAGCAACAAGAGGACACAGAGAACAGCAGATGCCAGAGTTTGTTCACATGTCTCATGATGTATGCACATGCTCCATGCCTTCTCCGTTTTTTGTGTTAAGTCTGCAGCAGTATTAAATCAATAACCTTTTCTGTTTTCACTTAGCATGATTTTAATCTTATCAAAGGTACTCTTCCTTGTTCTTCTCTCCTGGCTTCTTTTGTTTTCTACTCTTGTTCCTTTTAATTTGAATCTGCTCCTCTTTGTTGCTTATTGAGTTGGGGGTCCTGTGATTAATCAGCTGATTGAATTTGTGGTCCTACTGTTTGCCTCAGGTCAGCACACATCGTGATCAGCTGGAGAATCATCCTTATTTCTTCTTTGACCTGAACTATTCAGACTATTTACTATTTACTTGAGTTAAAATAATGTAATTTTATTTTTGTGACAAACATGTGAGCCTAGAGTTGTCTGCATAACCTAGGAAATGATGTTATGAATTGGGACATTTAATGTGTTACACAACTATAACACTTCATTCAATCAAAGGTGAAATAAAACAATAAGTCTCACATGGGCTAACTTTAAGTGAATTAACTCTGTCATTGCAGCACTTTTAAATGATTTTCTTGGCTTATGTGGTATGATGAATCAGAAATTTATGACTGTTATAAAGGTACAAAAATAAGTTTATAAAATCAGGGCTAATACTGTGACTGAATGATATGGGGGGGACATAATACCGACCAACTGACTTTAAATGAGTGGCTTATATTTTGTCCTTGAATGAGTGCATGGTTAAAAGGCAAATATAAGGTTTTTAAAAGCAGTAGTGTCAGGTTAACAGCTTTTTGCAGGGAAGAGACATTATGAATGAATGCCTGTTTTTTTTGCCTTTGACAAAGGAAGCTTGAAGCTAAAAGTAATGAAGCCCCTTATTTTCCTTTATAAACATTTAAATACTATCTTTGTTTGTGATTGCAGCCCGAAGTCTGACTGCTTAAACACACTGGATGGAGCATTCAATGATAATTACAAAGTGTGACTGCTCTGCCTTTAGAGGCTGCTTATGGTTTCTGTTGAGCTCTGTCGCTCCGTCTTACACAGTACCCACAGGACGTGTTTTTGAGTAAACTGTCCACAGCATCACAGGAGCATTAACTGTCAGATGGACTAAATTACTAAAAGACAGACCAGGAGGGAAATACCAGAGCTGATGCTTCATTACCATCATTTGCGGTTTCCTTTCAGAAATATTAAAGATTGCAGTGATATGTGAGTCATTTTACTGCCCAGGTTCAGTGCTGATGAATATGCATTTTGTTCTATCGCCCTAAGATCAAATTAACATCAACAATATGAATTTCCCTCGACTCTGCCTGGAAGGACAATAACAACACTGATATAGTTCAGCATCTGGCAGCATGAGGAGTTTCAAATACCAGAAGAAAACATCATATCTTATTATTTCAAACTTCAAATGGGCTTCTGTATTTTCCCAGCATGCATGAAGCATGACAAAGTCAAATATTTACTTTGGAGTCTCCTCTGTCACCAGTCACGAAAGAGGGAATGTCAAATAAACACAGAACTATCACACAGAAGGCTTTCACGGGGGTTAATCTGCAGCCAAGATACAATAATTAAAATCATCAACGTTATTATTGGGATTTAAACGACACTTTACATAATAGGTGACATGTTCTCTCTGTTGCCAGGCCAGTTTGAAGTAAACATATTTTTTGTCTGCCAAGCACACAAGACCTTGTTGAGAGGTGAGGTTTACGAGCCAGGCAGACACAAAATAATACAAACAGGAAAATGTTCACATGTATACGAATCATTTCATGGTTTGTTTAATCAGGAGTTGTGACTTAAAGATCTGCTTAATGTGAGCCCAGATTAAGGATGGAGTACAGATAACAGCTGTTTGTGTTGTAGATTTAATTTTTTTCATTTAGTGTCAGTCGATTTGTTTCTCCACACATCACAGGAAAATGCTGGTTGTTGTCTGGTTAGATAAGAGCGATTATTTAAGGACTTAAATAAGAACACTTTTTTATTAATGTAATGTCATCATGCCAAGTTCTTACCCTCCCATCTACATGTGGCAGCGGAAATCCAGATTTTATTTCTGCAACGGTCCAATTTTGTTGAGTCTTTGTGAACTGTGGCATCACCTTCCTGTTCTTAGCTGACAGGAATGGCCCTTGGTGTGGTCTACTTCTTGGAAAGTTGTGCGTTAATACATGCTCTTCTGTATTCCTTGTGATTTGTTTTAAGCTCCTGTTGCTTTTCTATCACCTGAAACCACTCTGAATGTCCTCTGACGTCTGGCATCAATAAGGCCTTTCAGCCATAGACCTGCTTCTCACTGGATATTTTCTGTTTGTTTAGACCATTCCCTATAAACCCTTGAAGTGATTGTGCATGAAAATCGCAGTAGATTTAGCCAGATGGACTTGCCTGATTCATTGTCTCAAATCCTGCATGTCCGTCTTGTCAACTTCTATTGTCCAACGGCTTCACTGGCTAAATGCTGAACGGCCCAATCAGGGAAGAGAGGCGGAGCTGCAGACGTGAAGACAACAGGAACTGACTGCATGTTTGAAAACAATGGCGGCTTTTGAAGCAGTCTCAATGGATGTGCAATATCTGCTGATTTAATCAGAAATGGACTCATGACCTGTGACGTCCTTTGCTTCTCTTTTCTTTAAAAGAGGAGCAAAGGACGTCACTCAAAGCTCTTCTTATGGTAAATTGTGTTTTTGCTCTTCTCGCGACCAGGGATCACTGCTGAAAACCTTGGAGAGATGCGGAAATCCTCAACAGAGTGTGACTAGCAGAAAGATCGCCCCATCACTAGCTGCAGTTGTTTTTGAAGGTTCCGCCTCGGAAACATTTTTGAACTGCTCTTTCCCAGATGCTCCCCTTCGAATCTGCCATTATCCACTCCTATCCACTGAAATTGTTCCCGCTCCCTTCAAATCTGCAGCCATCAGTCTGATCTTGAAAAAACCTGGTTCAAATCCAAATGACTTTATTAGCCTCCGTCCCATCTCTCACCTCCCCTCATTTCCACTGTCACCTTTCAACTCCACTCCTATCTCACCCATAACAGCCTATATGGACATTTCCAGTCTGGTTTCCGTCCCTGCCACAGCACCGAAGCAGCCCTCATTTAACCACAAACAACCTCCTCATGGTAGCTGACTCCGGTTTGGATCTCAATCCTCATCCTCATCCTCCTCGATCTGAGTGCAGCCTTTGACACTATTCCTCACCACATCCTCCTCAACAGACTCTCCTCCATAGGCATCACTCACACCCCTCTTCACTGGTTTCACACTTACCTCACAGGCTGCGCTCAGTTCATCCAACTCAAATCCTTCACTTAATAGTCCTCCCCGTCACTATAGGTGTGCCCCAGGGCTCTGTCTTGGGGCCCCTCCTCTTCATTATCTATCTCCTCCCACTTGGCGATATTTTTCATAGATTTGGCATCCATTTTCACTGCTTTGTTGATGACACCCAGCTTTATCTTTCCAGTAAGCCCAACATCTCTCTCCCACCTTCCTCCCTCACCCACTGCCTCTCAGAAATTAAATCCTGATTCAAGCTGTGCTCCCAAAACTCTGGAATTCTCCCCCAATGGACCTCAGAAACTTAGACTCTCTACCTAATCT
Organism: Scarus forsteni; assembly: GCA_036419115.1. Lineage (NCBI taxonomy): Eukaryota > Metazoa > Chordata > Actinopteri > Labriformes > Labridae > Scarus > Scarus forsteni. Next base: position 50,761 of record JAZDUH010000170.1, read on the forward strand.
CTTTAAAACACAACTCAAAACCCATTTGTTTATAATTGCATATTCCCCATGACTTCTTAATTCTATTGTTTCTATTTGTCTCTCTTCTCTGTTGTTTTTATTTATTTTAATTATTTTAATTATTTTGCAAAGTGTCATTGAGTGTTTTTTTCTTTTTTTTTAATTAAAATACAGATATTTCTAAATGTCTGCTTGATAAAAAATCCCGAAAATCCTGATAACCATTGTTACCCATCCCAAAGTTAGATTAGTTCTCAGAGTGATTTTTAACAGATTAAGTGATTAAGAATTATATTGTAATACTATTTTTAAAAATATGGCTTTTTTGGATTAAGATGTAAGATACTGCACTTTGCCAAAACAAAAGAAAACATGTTTCTTCAGTAATAGTTTTTAATTAAATTCAACCTTTGTCCAAAGAAGTGTTGTCATTGTAAGTTCTTTTTCTATATTTAAGCCAATAAAACAGCATTCATTTGAAATAACTCTTCTTTTTTTTCCAAAGAAATTTATTGTATTATATTTTTAATCCCAATTGTTCAGCAAACATTTATCTAATCTTAATTAATTTATTGTGCTTCCAGCACTTGAACCATCAGATTGTGTGACCTTTTAGAATATTAGAATTAACATGTTCATTTTCTAAACAGGCTCCAGCATCACAAACATGTCTGGGCACCTAAAGCAAACTATATAAAAACAAGAGTAAATAGATCATTTAAGGGCACTACAGTCATTCGTCTTTTTTTTAGCCTTACTTGATTCTGGCATGATATTTAGACAAGCAGAACATTGTTTGCGGGAATGCCTGAAAATAAGCATTTGCCATGGTAACACAACAACATGTCCCTGCTGTTAATATGTCTCTAAGCAGTACGAGCTCTGACACATAACAGACACCTATTCAGTGTGACTTCATAAATCTGCTTGTATGGTGACCCTGTGACTCGAAAGTTGACATCTATCCTCTCTAGAGTCAGATGTGCAGGGCTGCACAGTTTGATATTTAGGATAAGGCAGCCAAGAATGCTGTGAGTTCTCAGAGACTTGAGTTTTACATTTTGGGCCAAAGAGATGAACATCTCTAGCTCACTGTCTGTTGAGATAGGGCTCAGATCCCCCCTGACCACAGGGGGACGAAGCAGTATATTTGATGAATGGATGATTCCTTCCTGCTCTAATACCCTCAGCTCTTTGCTTTAATACAAAATCTGTCCTTTATATACTCATTAATTAACCAAAGCCTATTCTTATTAACTGATACCAGAACATGGCTGAGATTAGCCATTAGGTTAACGAAAATGTACCTTATAAGCTCACATGCCTGCACTCTGGGAGCCCAAATGTTACAGAGCAACGATTTCTCCACTGCTGACCGCCACATACAAAGCTATGAACTTGCTCACTAACTGAATAACCCAGGTAGGTTCCCACAGAGTTTTTTTTTTGCTCACACTGACGTCTTATCAGTAACTTTGTGCCTGCAAGAACTTCTAATTGGTGGAACAACCATGTCTCAGAGACATGACATAAAGAAGGAAGACAAATCCTGTATTAGCCTCTACAGGCGCCCTCTCAAAGAAGAGATAACTGCTCTGGTGAGGTTTTTTTTGGTTTTTCTGACTTTTCTCCTAACTCTGTCCTCCTTCTGACTGGAGAGATAATGCTAAAAACTTTGTAGAACAGCTAACTTTGAAAAATAGACTTAACTTAAGCTGTTCCTACATAAAATGCTTTGCC
>JAZDUH010000170.1:57500-306139 GCA_036419115.1 Scarus forsteni
GAAGTTGAGTATCCAGGCCAGTCCAGCCCTGTCCGACCCGACCGGAAGGCTAAGAAATAGCATTTATAGATTATAGATGACCTATTTTGATGCTATAAAACTCATCTTAAAGTGTGTATTTTGATCAGGCATATATCTAAAAGGGAGACTTTTTTGTAATTACTTAGAAACTCCTCACAGTCCCTTTAAGTCTATCTCCTGCCCTATCTTCTTATATACACATAATGCAAAGGACAGCATCCACGGTCATGTTTGCTTTGCCAGCATTAAAAGTACTTTGTTTACATACTTTCCTGTATGTTACAGGTGTTACTAAAGGAATCCACTATAGGGCACGACCTCAGGTGCAACAATGTGTCATGTGAGATGTGATCTGTAAATATGGCAGCAAATCTGTTAACATCTGTATAAACTGATAGGATCCAAATCAATCTTCAGAGCCTCTGCCAAGGCATTTCTAAAATTGTTAGATGAGCTACTATGTGGAAAACGTCCCTGTCTCACATGTTGATACATCACTGACATTTTGTTGAATCCCCATCTACATTCAGAGTATTATGAAAAAAATTCATCCTCGTCCAGAGACCGTGGCAATTCTGGGAAACAAATGTCTGACTGACTGTCAAAGGACAGAATTATGACAAACAGACAAGCAATCCTGCGACCCTCCAGATCAACTTAATTTATGACCATCATTTTTGTTATCTCAATGGTAGAATGTTAACACAACGAACTAAAAAGGAACTACCAAACTAAAGGACTCTTGAAGTTTAGGAACAACTTAAGCATTGCACGACCTTTTATCACCTAGGTAACCGAATAAAAGTTGTCTGATTAATAATTTGTGAATATAAACATTTTGTAATATACATTTGCATATCTGTATACATGATGTAATTTTGCAAATTCAGTATTGGTAAGGTGTTACTGTATTTTTTTAACTATCTCAAAATCAAAGCTACTATGTACTACTTAAATTTCACTGCTTCTATAATTACTGTAACCATACCATCAAATTTTGCACTTAAACACATTTTTGCATTTTATCTATGAAAAGGTAAATAAAAAATAAACTGCTTTTCTCAGGCCTTTCAACACAGCTTTGATGATTCTTTCAGCTTTTTCCATTTCCTCATTTTTTATGTTGTCTCTTTATCTCTAAATGCAATAAGAGGGTGGATCCTTAAGATCAAGCTGTGAACACACACTCGCACACACATCCTTATCAGTTAGTTGATGCAGAGTAGGTCGGTCTCAGGTTATGCAGCGTGAGTGTGTGTCTGTGTGGGTGTGTGTGATAGTAATCGCAGAGGTAAAACAGGAAGAAGGAAAGAAAACATTCTTTCTACAGAGGAAGAGCACTACCATTATATCTCATGCAAAGCAGGAAAAACTCTTACTCCACTACTTGAAGACAACTTGGTGACAGATTGTTACCTCCAGAATATCTTCAACAAAAAGATTCAGAAATATGTAACAAATATTTAAAATCATTTGATAAAAGAAGGGGGTAGAGCACAGGGGTACATATTTCAGATTTAGTTTAATTGGTCTAATCTCAGCCATGTAACTGCATTGTCCCAGTTGTGATAAATTGTTCTTGTAACTGTGACATTTAATATCAATTCTCATATCTCCTGCGAATTACAGATAGGCCAGCTAAACAAACGCACGTGACCGGCAGATCTGTATCCTTACGACAGTATGCGCGCCCTAGAGCTCATGGGTAGTTGAGTTATCTCTGGTCAAGTGGGGATCTTCCGTTGTGCTGCTTTAAGAAATTCAGATTAATATATTAAAAAAAACTGAAAAATTAAAATTCAAACTCTCTCACTCACAGCAAATCACACAGGAATCCATCATGTGTTTTCATCTAAATATGTTTATTACTCCTTGAGTTTGAGAAAAATATAACTAAGCCAAAAAAATGTACAGCAAAAAATAAGTACAAATTTACAATGTATCATGAAGACATTTGTTGACTCCATATAGTTTTTTACAGCTCTTGGAATCAGTTATGTCTCAAAAGTTATGAAGGACCACGTTGTATTACTTCCTTTTCAAATATTTTGGAAACTGGTAGGCAATTACTGTATCTTGCCTCTCTTCTGCCTTTGGCTGCTCCTGATTGGACACTTCATAAACAAGAGAAAAGAAATGGGGCACATGCTATTGGACCACAGACTAAAAAAAATGTTCTTTTCTGTGAGTGTCAAAATAGCTATCTAATACAGCAACATTTTTCATCAAGAAAATAAAAGAAGGAAATCACTGTTTTATCATGTGGATCCTTCAGCAAAAATGATCCATTCTGGCAACAATGTTTCTTGTAAGGTCTGACGCATCTAAAGAGGATTAAAACTCAGACAGCCTGATCTGAGCAGGCTGAAAATGCAGGGTTTACAGGCATGCCTAAGTCAAACAGCTTACATGACTTTGTGTAACTTGTTGAAAATGAGTAACAACTTGGGATCTTTCAAGTTTTACTACTTAATTTTGACTGTTGACTGGGTGACTCCTTAGGTTTTGAAAGTTAGTTGAAAACATTTATAATTTGCATTTAAACTTCAGATCCACCAAGGCAAATGATTTTAAATCCATACAAATGCAAATTATGAGCCAACTAGTTGACAGTAAATTAAACACTCAGAAAACAACAAAAATGGAGCATTTCACCCACCACTGGATCTAAGCAACAGCAGCTGGATCCCCCTAATTTAAGGTCTGTAATCAGGCAGATCCACCTTGCCTCGCTTAAGCTTGAAGGCCCAATCAGAGCTCTCTAAAGCAGGAAGAGGCGGAGGTATGAGCAAGATGTAGGGCTGGGTATTTCCAGCAACTTCACGATACGATACGTATCCCGATACGAAGGCCACGATACGATATGTATCCCGATACACGTAAATTGTGAACACTGACGATGCTTTAAGCAAAATTCTTGACAAGTTTAGTTTTTTCTGATAAGAAGAAAAAGAACAAGGATGAGTTTTAAGTGGTTCTACAACTTGAGAGACATAAATTCAGATCCTCAAAGGTGGTAGACCTAAGTTCAAATTTAGAACATATGCTTCATTATGTAGCTTGTCTTCTACTTTGAACTGTGCCACTGTTAACATTACCCAAAGTGTGTTTACAACAACTGTCAAAATATTTATCCCGTATTGATTCTGTAGAATCCTTATTGATACACGTATCCCAAAGGAGTGCGATACAATATTTTGCCGTATCGATATTTTGAGCACAGGCCTAGCAAGATGACAGAAGGAATTGCTGCTCGTACAGAGAATAGCACAGATACAAAGAGGAGTGAGCTACATTAATCTAAACAGGAGGTGATGAGGCTTTGGACAAGAATAGAGGCACTGTGGGGGGTGAGGGAGGGGTAGAGATGGTTGATGTTGCAGAGGTGGAAGCAAGCAGACCGAATTATCTGTAAAAAAGCTTAAAAATCTCAACCTCAGCATATGCTTCCAGAAACTGCATGTGTGAGACAGCGTGACAGAAATAAAAACCACCTCTGGCTACAGAGATAGAGGTGAATTTTAAATAAATAAAGAGAAATCTTCTCCTGCCTCCTCTCAGCTGGTTTACAGTCTACATGTGTCCGGTCTGTGAAGCATCATGCAGCCTCTGTTGGTGACCTTTAGGAGTCGTTAAAGGCCACATAACCACAACAGAGACAGTTACTATGACAAAACGAGATCCATCACAGGAACAGGAGGAAAAGCTGACTGCAAGAGACCACATTCAATCCCATCAAACTGACACATTCATCTCTTTTTACCACAAAGGATGAGCAAAAGCTCTTTAACTTATGTTAAAAATTCAAAGTTGCTTTTAATACCTCCCTCTCAGCTCGTAGAACTCTTAAAACTTCTCTTTGGATATTTTCAACGCTCTGTCAGCTTGACCTGACACACCAAACTGACTGTTCAGTGTATTTCACCAAAGAGCCCAAAGAGAGCGTTTAGGAGGGCAGAACCTCTTCAAGTCTTACACACCGAACGCGACTTGAGCATCCTCGCCAATCACTCTCCATGTGAATCAATGTACAGCCGTGATGGGGCGGGGTTAGCCCTCCGGCGACGTGTTGGTCACATTCAATGCGACCACTTTGCTCACCACGCATTGTCAAAATTGAAAAAGTTTATCTTTTCAGGCAAAGTCCTGTGTGGCTGTGCGGCAACAGCCTATCAGCGGTGTGTGCATGTGTGACAGTACCAGTGACAGACAGTTTTTTTTCTGGACTGCAGAGTAACAATCTTTGTCTGAGTGGGAAACATTAGTCAGTGGTTAGTTACATTAGTTCTGCTGACATGGATTACAGAAAATTCACAGAGGATGCTGCTGCAGGGCCATCAGCTGCAGTGTTTTGTGATTGGTAGGTGAGTGAAAAGGATACAGTTGGAGTAATGTCAGCTTATACATCCAATTACATGATATATGAAATGATTGCGGTGACACTCTAGCGAACGTGATGTCACTAAGCCAAAATTAGGTATTAATGTACACGCGACATGACAACGGCAAGCTTTTGGATCTTATCCAGCAGGTGATGGAATATTTATTATGGGCCCATTAGACAATGGAGTAGGTGGGAGCTATTGTGCTACAGGACATGAGTCCCTTTTTAAAACAAAGTCATCAAAACACATCAGAAGTAGAGTGAAAATACCCTTACTATAGGGAAGTGTTGATGTTATTTTTAATTTCAATTTAATAAAAATGCTGAAGCTTTCAGCATCCATGCTTATTTCTGCATGAGCATCCACTTCCTGCTGTCTTATGTGTAGCTCCTACCTCTTCCTGCTCCAAAGGGCTCTGAAAGGCCTGTTTTGTTGTTGCTCATAATCATTGTAGATTGGAGCTTGACAGTATGAATCTTCCTGATTACAAATATCAAGAGGATCCAGCTTCTGCACAAGGTTACTGTCATCTCTGAAGATATCAAAATATAAGGCTAACATCTAGGGAACATTTACATGCAAACTGTGCTGGCCAAAATGTAATATCTTAGTGGTTGTAAATGTTAAAACAGGGTTTAGAACACTCACTTTGCTTCGGTCAAATGATTTCAAATGAAAACTTTACCATTACATAGCTGCTGTGGACGCAGGAGAATATTCTTGTTAGATCAACTTGGAGCAGTAATGCTGCCTCTAATTATCCTCTCTTCATGTTTTGATACTTTTAGTTAGTTTTAAGTTGTACATCTGTACAGTTTGTTATAAGTTCTTTTCTGGGAAAGGACTATGATGGGTTTCAAGAGTTGAACTGAGCTGTAAAAGCTGTTACGCTGAAAGTTATTAATTTGAAATTGATAAAGCAGGGCCGCCTCAGTTTTGTTGCCTCTGATAGGTTATTCATCCAATCAGGCATGGTGGAATATATTTACCTGGTTAAAGAGCATCCTTTTCACAATAAATATTCTTGTTAAATGGAAGCAGTTAGTGTTTGTCTGATACTATCACTGGGATGGTATCAGACATAAAATATGAAATCTGTTCATCTAGTGTGTATTTAACATTTTTTGTGTATCAAATTAGGAAAGGCTTGCAATTTAGAGATAATTCCCATTGTTGTTCGATAACTATGTTTCTATAAAGCTCTCATGCTGGTAAGTTGCAGCATGCAGCCTCTATTGACAAGCAAACTTCATTATCCCTGTGGGTAAAGTAAACCTGGACTTCATCTCCTTCATCAGCCCAGAGAAGACGTACAGCACAACACCTGAGACCAAAAACTCATTACAGTCCATGTGAGGTAGGCCGACTTTAATGGAAATAAATTAATGTTTACTGCGATTCAGCTTTCACAGAGGAACCATTTATCCTCTACCAGAATGTAGAAGCTGGAAATCAGTGTTGTAAGTCATATTAGCTTCCTTCCATCAGAAACATGTTAATATGTGAAAGGATAAAGTGATTAAAAAACATTATTGAGACTATGTCTCTAATCAACGCTGAATTTATTATAAATACAATAATTTGAAAGGTTTGCACTTTTCCTCATTTGTACTAAGACAGTAACCTTGCAGTGCAGCTGGATCTGCCTATTTCATAGACTGTAATCAGATAGTGCAAAGCTTGTGCAAAGCTCCATACCACACGATTGAGCTTAGTCTTCAGAGGCACTGCCCAATCAGCATCCTTTGAGTCATGAAGACACTTTGATCGTGACAACAGTTTGTACAGAGTTAGCATAGCCGCATCAAGCTTCAAGAGATCTGTCAAATCTGAACAACATTTATTCCTTCAAAGAAAGTTTATTTTTATAGTGTTGCTCTACATCTACATGTTTTCTGTACCATATTGTAAGAATTTGCTTATGTCAAATCTATTTTTGGCGCGGCCGCGTCCAAACCTCGTAAATTCACTGTCGCTAAGAAAGCACCATACAGGAAGTCAATGCGTGGAGTATCCGGAAGTTTCAAAATAAAACAGAATGCACGGACGCTCGAACGTAAATTTCCTCAATTGTTTGTCATTATGCAAAAACTAGCGGCGCGAGCATCGGGTCAGCAGTTGGTCAGAGGGTCCCAGAGGCAACATGACACCATAGACGAAGAAGTGAATCTTAGAGGTACAGAAATACATAACATTGCATACATGACAAAAACATCTTTTCTACAAGGATATAGGCGGATAGAAGTTCAATAAATCACAAAGCCGTGTGGTTGAGACCAGCAAAGGGACCTTAGAGAAGCGAAGTGAGGTGTTGTTTATTTCTTTTCTCAGTGTATAACATGCTTTATGAGTGTGTGACATCGCTGTGCTCATCATGAGAGCCTGTGGCTCTCCAGGGATCAGACCTCCCCCTACGGGGCTGCACGCTGCGGCGCTGCTTGGTGCACCCTTTCAGTGGGTTTTGTCTGTCAGGGCAAGACCGCAGCGCGACAATTCTGTGTGCTGTGGAATTTGAGGGTGAGGCTGGTCGGATAACAGCTGCTTGACATCGGTGCAAAGTAACGCGCCACATTTCCCTGTTAGAAATGGTAACGGCGTTGTAAAGCAAAGTAATTAATTAGATTACCCGTTACTGAAAAAAATAACGCCGTTAGAAACGCTGTTATACTCTAACGCCGTTATTACCAACACTGGCTATGAATATGATTGACAGAATGATGGTCCAATCATCACCAAATGACTCTTGATGAGCTGTTACCCTGATAGACCAGTGACATATGTGCTGTATTCTATACTGGACTTTGTTGTGTCAGATCAAAAAGACAATTGAATGAATCTCAATGCAAAGACACATCGTTGGCTTTGCCGAAAAGCAGTCAGACAACTAAGTAAAAAATAATGCACCCTGTACAAAAACAGTTGGTCTTCGGGTTGTATCTGCCTAAAAACTGCTGAAGCAAACGTATGAGTCAGCAAGACAAGAATTCTCTGCGCTGTGAAGATTGAGATCCATCATGTCTCTGCAAGTGATTTGTTTGATAAGTAAATTATACAGAGCGGATGATACAAAAGACCACTGAGGTGGCTGACTGCTCAAAACAAACAAATTCCATTGCTGTGATGAAATTCCCACATCCTTCTGAGATTTCATTATCCACACACACACTGGGCGTCTCCCTGCCCCGTCTTGTTGTTAGCTGTGACACCAAACTGTGCCCACGACAGAAGCAGAGATCCTTGGAAACATTTGCAATCCCTCCACCCACATTAGCTGAATGTGAAAAGGGCAACAAGGTCCAAAGCAATCTACTCCGACTTTGCTGTGCTCCAAGACGGGGGACAGCAATTCCCAAAAATCCCAGTGAACCAGAAGGAGGCCCTTAAAAATAATTGTGTTAATATATTGGATGGGTCTCAGTGGCATGTAGCAAAGATGCACGATTGTCACAGAGATGTATGCACTAATGCTCAGAACAAAGATACACAGGCAGCATTAGTTCATCAGGGTCCACTGGTCATACAAATGTTATTGCTGTTATAAATTCTGACTACAGAATGTCAATGATGGGAACGCTGGGTGTCTTTCTGCGTTTGTTTTTGTGTGTAACCATATTTCATAACTGCCTATAATAAAATCCTAACAGCCTGACACAGCACAGACACAAACCTCTAGAGTACACTTTAAATAAAAAAGCCTGCAGTAAAGTCATTTCCCCTGCTTGTGTTTTATTACTACAGCTACCTTTAATTCTGGATTCTGACTGGTCAGTTATGGTGGTGTATTGTTGGTGAATTCTGTCCAGCACAGCCTTAAAAGGATGCAGCTCTGATTGCACCAGTATAACTAAAGCTATCACATTAGTCTTCAAAAGTCTGTTTAATTTGATGGCAACTTCCTACATGCAGCCAAAACAGACAAAAAAAAACAGCAGAAAAGAAATAAAAGTAAATAATGAAATTATCTTTGGATGATGGCAGAATTTTAATACAAACATTTACTACAGAGCACAGGAAAGTGAGAAATGCATCTTTAAGCTTTTGCATAACAGACGTGTCATTCTACAAAAAAATTCAGTGCACAGCTAAAAAAACAAGAAAAAAAAAAAACGAGTATGATGGTTGGAAATTAACATCACTATATTTATCTTTAAACGCTACAAGAAGAAAACATTAAATGTTAAACCTACGGTACAGATTCCGGACCAGGCTTTTTGAGGTTGATATTGATCATTTAACGACAGCTTGTAAGATCAACCAATCTTACAACCACAACTGGTCCTGTTTCAGATTTTGTTTCTTGTCAAGTGTATGCAGTAAGTATTGTACAGAAAGGATAACTAAATTACACACATTTTAACTTGTTCAAGTTAATTACCAAAATTACTGGCAAACAAAAAAACTGTTAATTTTAGAAACAGGTCAAACAATGTAAACAGTTTAACAAAGAAAGACACTATGTTTAAAGACACTAACTTATTTTTATGTTATAGGTATGACTATTTCACAACAAAAACATAAAAAAGAGAGAAAAAATAACCCCCTTGTAACATTTAATTTAAGTTTCTGGGCAAAACTGTAATTTTCCAATCATGGATATTACACTGTATTGCCAAAAGAATTGGCTCAGCTGCCTTCACTCACTTATGACAAGTTAATTCTTAATCCAGAATGAAAATGATGTTGAGTCTGTTAAGCTAACAGCTTCAACTCTTCTGGGAAGGCTTTTCTCAGGTTTAAGTGTGTTTATGGGAAATTTTGACCATTCTTCCAGAAAAGCATTTATGAGGTCACACACTGATGTTGGACGAGAAGGCCTGGCTCATAGTAGCTGAACTAATTCATCCCAAAGGTGATCTATGGGGTTGAGGTCATAACTCTGTGCAGGTCAGTCCAGTTCTTCCTCACCAAACTCCCTCATCCAGGTCTTTATGGACTTGCTTTGAGTACTGGTGCACAGTCATGTTGTAACAGGAAGGGACGTCCCCAAACTGGACCCACAAAGTCTGGAGTATTTAAACTGTCCAAAATGTTTAATGTGCTGAAGCATTAAGAGTTCCTTCTACTGGAACTAAAGGGGCCAAGCCAAACTCCTGAAGAACACCCCCACACCATAATCCCCCGCCACCAATCCATACACTTGGCACAGTGTAGTCAGACGAGTACTGTTCTCCTAGCAACCACTGAACCCAGACTCATCCTCGTTGAATATGGAGCTAACTCTGTGGCTTTGCTCTCTGGTGAAATCGTAATGCACATTGTGATGCTGCTTCACATTCACTTTTGTGAGCTTCAGTGCTCCTCTCAACTCCTTAGTCAATGCTGTTGATACATTTCTTAACATGAAACTGAAGTAAGGATATTAAATGTTCCTGATCATATTTTGAACACTGACTTCCGCAGTGTGTATTTGACATCATGTACTACTACTTATTGATGACTCCCTGCTCCCTCTACCACTTCTCCCTCGTCCAGCAGGACAGAGTTCCTACTGAGAGCAGTGTGAATGGTCATGTTAGTGAATTACCTGGGGAGGCTGCCTTGACATTATCCTGTTAATATCAGGGTTGCATGTTTGAAAAGGGCTAAAATAACCTTTATTTTACCAGGTAAATGGTAAATGGGCTTGGGATGTGGATTATAGAACTTTTCTGGTGTCTTTTACAACTTGAAGCAGCTTTACACTGCAGATCACATCGAGACATTCACACCAGTTCACTCTCACATTCACTCACTGATGCTTCAGTGTTTGTATACAAGTTGTTAATCAGTATCAGCTAGCACATACATACCCTTTCATACCCATTTACACACCACTCACATACAGTCATGGAAAAAATTATTAGACCACCCTTGTTTTCTTCAATTTCTTGTTCATTCTAATATCTGGTACCACTAAACGTATAATACAATGAACACAACAAAAAATGCAGCTGGTCACATAATACTTTATGTCCTATTTGACATTCTTAAGCTTAATTGATTCCCAGGGTATATAAGAGGCCATTTCATGTCACAAGCAGCACTGCACATGCAAAGGCCTAGAGTGGTTTCCTGCTTACATTCAAGCCGTAGCACAACTCAGAAGTTGTCAGCTCTCACATAATGCCTAAAACAAAAGAATTATGTGAAGCCACAAAGGCAGCCATCTTGGCACTGCTGGAAATTGGCATGAGTGAGAGACAGGTAGCGAAAAAACTGAAGATCTCCAAGTTCATTACAACAAAAAAAAACAAGCTGAACATGGCACTACCAAATTGCTACCTGGCCGTGGCAGAAGCGTCTTTCTACCAGACGAGATGACCGTGCACTCATCCGTTCCTGTGTCAGGAATCGTCGGCAGACCTCGAGGGACCTTAAAAATGAGTGGGCACTGTCGAGAAATGTGACTTGTTCAGCAGGGACAGTTCGAAACCGACTTGTTGAAGCTGGTTTGAAGTCACACAGAGCACGCAAGAAGCCCTTCATCAATGAAAGGCAGAGGAAGGCCGGTTACTCTTTGCTCGAGACCACAAGGATTGGACTGTTGATGATTGGGCTAAGGTTCTCTTCAGTGATGAATCAATTTTGAATTGATGCCCCTCCAGCCAACTTACTGGTTAGGAGGAAGCCTGGAGAAACTTACAACCCAGACTGTCTTGCCCTACAGTAAAACATGGGGGTGGATCAGTCATGATCTGGGGTTGTTTCAGTCTGAGTGGAACAGGGCAAATGCAATTGTGTGAAGGCGAATGAACCAGGTCATGTACAGGACTACCCTTGAAAACAGTCTTCTTCCATCAGCTGGAAAACTCTTTCCTGCCTCGAATGACTGGATTTTCCAACAAGACAATGCCCCTTGCCACACGGCAAGGTCAGTTAAACCTGGATGGAGAACCACAACATTAGCACCATGCCTTGGCCTGCTCAATCACCAGATCTTAATCCAATTGAAAACCTGTGGAAAATCATCAAACTCAAAATGGAGAACCACAAGCCCAAAAACAAAAAGAAATTTGTTTGAATTTGTCCAACAGGAATGGGCTGCTGTGACAGCAGAACAATGTCAGAAGCTGGTGGAGAGCATGCCAAGGCATGGCTGCAGTCATCAAAAACAATGGTTATGCAATCAAGTATTAACTCTTGTGTGTATCATGTGTTTAAAGCAAACAGAAAAGAAAACATGGAATGCTTAAAAGTAGTGTTTTTGGCGGTACAATGCCATAGCTACTGATGTAAGAATTTAAGTAATTTTGGTTATTATCAAGAAAACCATGGAAAATGAATAGTTCTTAGTCCTTAAATTAAACTCTCATGAGCTATTTTTGTTGTTATCATTATAATTGTCCAAACAAATGTACCTTTAGTTGAGCCAGGCATTAAAATTAACAAGAAATTGAAGAAAACAAGGGTGGTCTAATAATTTTTTCCATGACTGTAGCAGTGGGAGAAACTTGGGCTAACTTGGAGTCTTAACTTGGGGTTAAGTCCTTGCCCAGGGACGCATCGCCATGTGACAGGCAGAGCTGAGCTTGAACCTGCAACTGTTCATCCATCGGACTGAGTCACCAATGCCCCAGTTAGGTCAAAGAGAACAAGTTTTCATTTCCAGTGCTGATGGTCTGGCCAAGCATCAGAGGATTTCTTCCATGGAAATCTCTCTAAATTATGACCACAGTGGTGGACCAGTCTTATGGCGTGTTCCCACCAAAAGCGTTGAAAGCGAATGTATTCGCGCGTCAAGTGAATTCGCGCCGCGCTAGACGCTCGAGTTTAGACGCTGGCACAAATATGCAAAAAAACGCTCAGCGCTCGCCGCAGCATCATCCGCCATTATCATTTCATGGTATCATTTCATCGTCAAACATGGCTCCGATTACCACCGTCGCTGCTCTGTACCTGCTGTGGAAAAGTCAGCTGTGGCTAGGCGCCAACGTCGGTACTGGATGCATGCTACCCTACAGAGTAGAGATAGACCGATATGGTGTTTTTTTGGGGCCGATACCGATACTGGTTGTCGGTAGTCATGGAGGCCAATAACCGATATTAGAAGCCGATATTCATTTGCAGTAAAAGTGAAAATACTGGCGTCAAATTTTGGATAGTACAAAGTCCAACACTTTGTTTCAATGCCTTTAAGCATATGTTTATTTCAGGCTCAGCAGCATGCCTTATAACATTTAAATAAACTCTTAAATAAATTAGCAGCCTAAAGTTTTATCCAGTAAACATAAATATCCAAAATTTCAAAATAAATGAAATGTTGTTTTATCTTTAACTCTTCTTTGTTTTAAGGTCAAACAAGAAAACAATGTGCAGGGAGTTCCCAGGGTTAGCAGCATCTCTTTTAAACTTAACTGAAAATTTAGATAAAAATATCTTCCTGAAGCGTTTTAAAGGAAATTAGCCGAAATGAACCTTGAGGAAACACTGTACTATGTCGAAATTTTAGGAATATCGCTTTTATTTTGCGAAAAACTGTAATGGAAACACAGCTACTGTCATTGTGGCTTTTTTTATTCTTCAAATCACAGAGTTGCAATGCTTTTTTTTTATTTCATGGGTATTTGGTGCAGTGCTGATCTCTTATGTTCAAGCTGTACTAATGTCACTTCGTATATAAAATCTTTTCATATATGAGTATATTTGCAGTACCTCACGTAAACTGAGCTAAAGGTATAAAAACAATGGGCCAGTCATGCAGTTTTTATTGCAGGCCTGTTAAAATTACCATAGGAATGTTTTCTAACATTTTAAACTGTTTATCCAAGGAGAGAAACTCAGCAGACCAAGACAATCAGCTCTTTATCAGCATCAGCGGAGAGAACATGACAGTCTGTAAGTGAATGGCCGGTGGTTCAAATCACAGCAAGGAAAAAGCTGATTTGGACAGACACAAGAGAAACGAATCAGTCCATCATCAACTGTGTTCTTTAGTTAGGCAGCCCTGATAGTAATTAAAAAAAACATGTCTGACTGGAAATAACTCTTAATGAACATTCATAAAACCCCAAATGACAAAGGCATGAAAGAACAACATTGTCAGGCACTTGCTACCTGTGTTTTCTTTAGGATCTTTTCTGATTTACTATCATAAATAACAATAGAGCACACAAAAGGTATGGATCTGATATTTTGGTTCTGAACACATGGGCCACTTTGTCAACATGAGACCTCAGTGTAAAGCAGAGCCTGATTGATAATAAAGTAATCTGCAGACTTCAGCATATAACTAAAGAGATATGCTTTCAAAAATGAGCAGAGAACACTGCAAAACAAAAACAACTAGAAAAACACTCAAAGAGCACAGACCTCCGCCAGCGCCACAGTCCTCACCCATATTGTGATTTTCACTAGAAATATTAGTCCTACCTTTATTTCATCGAAATATTTAGATTCCTTGACCATGAAAACGTACCAGTAGCAATTGGATTCATAATGATATCTATTTTAGTTAGTTATTAACAAAAATCACACCAAATCAACACCAAAATCGAATCAGTTCTTCCTTTTCCCGTGCTGAACATTTCCTGAAAATTTCATCAAAACCCATCCATTACTTTTTGAGGTATTTTGTTCACAGACGGACGGACGGACGGACAGACAGATGGACAGACAGACGGACGGAGAGACAGACAGACAGACAAACAGACAGACATAACCTCCTTGGCAGAGGTAACCATACTGGTCTCTGTAGAAAAAGCTGCAGCCTTGGCCTGAACATTCTTTACTGATTATGCTGAAAATTTAAAAGAGAAAAATACAGCAGTGGATGTTAAGATTACAAAATCTTGGTTTCATCACCTCTAAAATGAAACATCCTAACTGAGATCGCCACCCCTGTGAACAGAGGACTGTCACGAGCTGAAGAGGTATTTGCTAAAGGACGCTGAGGTTAGAGGTCACGCAGGAGTTCACACAGTTGTGGCAGACAGAACAATGCAGCTGTGTGTATCTGAGAAGCAGATGATCAGGTCACCATGTCACGCTCTTCACAGGCCACAGGGATGTTCTGGCAGATGCTGAAGTTCCTGATGTCATGACCTAACAGCATTTTAGATTCTAACCAAAGCTACAGCAAATGTATTAAAACTCATTGATTTTTGTCCGTCTGCGAGGATGTCAGCGGCAGACGCTGCAATCAAAGAACTTAAAAACGTGAAGGTTTTGGCTTCAGCTGCATCTGAAGAGAGAGTACCAGCCCCCTGCAGCCACTGGATGAGGACTGTTGCAGGATATTAACAGCTGTAGAATAAGTTTAATTGGGGAGAAGAAAGTTGAATAAAAAGCTAATAATTTTGGGAAAATACTGAAATCAAAATCAGAGGTTATCTTATTTGTGTTCATATGATCACAGACAGATGTTTTCAAAAGACTCTGTGGGCTCATTTCTCAGCGCTGTAGCGAAGTGTAGACAAAGGAAGTTAAGGAACTGGACTCTGGTCTACCTGAAAACAGGAGTCTTGGTTTGCTTCTGGAGCTCAGTTTGCAGTGGGTGAATTAAAAAGGACCAAACATGAGAAGCAAAATAAAGGGCAGTGCATCAAGGTTTGCATTTACACTGACTCAGCAGTAAGCAAAGTAGTGTGGCACTTCTACTCAATATCAAGCAGAGAATGGGTAACATTAGCAGTGCTAGCACTGCTAGCCTTTGGTTACCAAGAATGCAACAGTTCTGCATAAAATATTGAAACAATTGGTACAATGACCACAGTTCAGTACACTTGTGTGAACTACAGCATTTTAGGTTTTGAGTGCAAAACAATTGCATTCATTTCTTTTCTGTCCACATTCCCTCTTTTGTGTTTGTACCTGTGAGTCAGTGCACAGGGGTGAGGGGCATTTTATTCTTATCTGTGGGGGGTTAGGGATATAGAGAGTTCAGTGTATAAAAGCTGAAAATCAATCATGTTTGGCTTTTCAGAAATGCTGTGGAGCCATATGGGTCTTGTGGCAAAGCTTCAGAAGCACAAACCAGGTTTTGGGATGAAAACAAACATCAAGCACATCAGTATAGCGCATTTAATGGAGCTCCTTTTCATTGCAGCCCTGGAAAAAAACTGCTGATTCTTGAACACACTAATGACATCCTGGCCTCTGCAGCAAAAACAATAAAAAATCTCCTCATCTGCTCAAAACTGCTGCAAAAAGCACAGCCAGACTTTAAATACAGATATCCATTTTTGGGTCATTGTTGAAGTCATCAAGATGACCACAAGAAACAAACATAATAATGTGAAAACCATGATTAAACTCAAAACTGGGCAAAAGACCAAGGTACGAATCAGAGCTAAGTGTATCAATTTATAAATCAATCAATCTGTAACTGTATAGATTCATTCTATAACAAGTTATCCCTCATGTTCATACACATCCTAATTCAAATGGAGTTGGGGCACTGTGTAAATCATACATGAAACAAAATAGAATGATCTGTGTATCTGTTTCAACTTACATCCATATTATTTTTACTGTTGATGCAGATGCAGCCATTTCAACTTTCCCAGCTAAATGCCAGCTGAGCTCCAACAAGTTAACAGCCAACTTCTAGCCACTGGAAGTCTGAACAAGGATCTTTTGTGATATGTTTTGTTTTGTTTTCAATTCCTGTACATAGAGGCATTTTCCATGCAAACATATAGATAGAGATATAGAGATAGACAGATCAATTTTATTGTCCCTTGCAGTAAATTTGTCTTAGACAGCAGTGCTACTAGTTAAGGGCATGATATACATAAAAAAGCACTAGACAACATATAACAGTTACATAAGCATGAGGTTGGCGATAAGCATGGTCTGTAGTTACTGCACAAAGAACATTAAAGTGCAGTGCTCATTAAAATAAGCACTGAAAAAAAGAAGAATCAAGTGTAGCGATATCAAACTGATCAACTTTAAGGAAACTCCAAAAGGGACAAAGAACATTCCTCTCTGACTCTGGGCCTCCCTCCGTGCATGGCTCTAAATCTCTGAGCAGACATCGGTGTGGATGTTTACTCTTCTTCCTAAACAGCGATTGGCTGAGACCAAATAGTATGTTCGAAGAGAGTCCGTTCTCAACGTTATAAACCATTCTTGGTGACACCTAAGTTGACCTTGGACCTCCCTGGACATCTTGGACCCCTCATCCACTCCAGATGTGGTCTCTGTCCACACAGAAAACCCACAAACCTTTTAAAACTGAAACTCTTTAAATGAAACACTTCTAACAATGTGATATCATATCCTGTCATGACAAATGCTTTCTAATGATGTGACTTGTGTGTTTTAGCCCTAAAAATCCCCAAGTTAGGAGAAAGTTGGGTTATTATTACTCTGTGTTATTTTATCACTCTGTTTCATTGAAGAATGCTTATGATAGGATTTCTACACCTTAAGTTTAGTTGCAAACCATCTTAAAGGCATGTTAACTTGTATGTCTAAAGTTAACCACCTCTATTTTGTTTTATTGACTGTTTAATAAAATTTGAATTGTTTAATTTTTTCTTATACTTTAGATATACAGTATTTGGTATCAAATTGATCACCATGAGATTTCCTATCCAGTTGGAGTGCTTATATTGGATGTTTAATCAAAATACAACTTAATATTGGCCAAGTATTAGTTGATAAAGCGTTGTTAACTCATCCAAAAGCCCTCCCCCCCTGCGAAGTAGTAGACAAAACAGAGAAAACATGCGTTCTTCTCCTTTCTTCTTCTCTTCGCTGCTCTTCTCTTCTCTTGTCCGTCTCCTTCTTCCTCCTCGCTTCGCCACCACTTTTGATTTTGGCTCACATATTTCTCCTTAGTTTTTGTCTAAGTTTTGTGACATGCCCGCCGATTCTTTCTTTATAAGCCAGTAAGACTTCAAAGATTTACTTCATAGTAAATTGACTTTTTCTAATTAATTTCAGGATAGTATTCGTATGGCCGACGAATTCTTGATTTTTGGAATTAGTTACAAATCAACTTTTTATATACAATCGAGACACCAACGCCCAAGCTCCAGCGTAAAATCTTGAGCAGAACCGGCCAGTCCAATCTGAGACTTCTCTCCTGGGAAACCTGGGACTAGCTCACGTCTGAACAACCTCTCTGGATCCATCGCGCTGGGTAGAGTGTGGACCAACCCTCTGGGACGACACCCAGAACCAGAACAGTCCTTCAGATTCTCCAGTAGCTCGGACCAGATGAGGCCCAATCCAGACAACACTTCGTAAGAGGCGGTTCTATCTTCTTTCAGATGGGCTTGAGTGTGTCTTGGTTCAATTCTCTAATAATTTCCCCTTGATTTGACCTTTTACAAGTAGGTTAATTCGGAAATTAATCCTCTATAACCACTCCATATGCTTAAATGTTCCTTGAGGGTTCATATCTTCTTTCCTGATTGACAGCATCATTGATTTAGTATATCTCTGACATTTATTCCTTCTTAAGTGTTTATTTTATTTTGTCTTATATATTCATTTTAATAAATCACCCTTATATATTTAAAGTTCTGTCTGTTGGTATTCTATTTGGAAGATTGACATCACTGCATGAGAGTTCTGTCTTTAGATTTGAGATTGATTAAACTGATAAGTTTGACTTAATTGATTAAACTGATAAGTTTGACTTAATTGATTTATCTAATTTAAATGAAATAAATTAATAAATCAGCTAATTAAGTTAATTTTGCCTTTTTTGTATAAAAAGGATGGTGCCCCCTTTAATTAACGAGAGCAAACCTGGTTATTAAATGAATATTAATTTCTTTAATTAATATTAATTAATATCCAGAAAATAATCACTACAGTATATTATGGCGCGGCCCGTGTGAGGCCCTGCAAATAGAAACTTCCAAAACAATACCAGACATATTATTTGGGTGCAACTGATAGAAAACATTCTAAACATAAATTGATATTTAAGACAAAAATCTTATCTCTTTGAATAGAAATAAAGCGATCCCTGCTTTTATTCTTGCTGCTGTGCTTGTTGAAACGTGTTGGGCTATGTTTAAATGTTTTTCTTTATTCTGCAAAATTGCACGGTGCTTTGTGTTGTGGTGAGCCATGTTTGTTTGTTTTATACTCGAGTTTAATCACTTAAATAAGTGTAGAGCCGTCCTGGCTGCATTCTGTGACTCTGCGTGCTGAAAGCGCACGACGTGAACGAGTCCTTACAGTGTTTAAAGGCCTAAAGCTGATACGCCGATATCAGTGATAAAATAGTTACCACGAGACTCTGGTTTCTATTAAAGAAATAATTAACCCCTCATCTCTCCGTCTCAGATTAGCTACCTGATTCGAGAGACCGCTCTTAGCGGGAGGATTAATGTGAGTTTAACTCATTAATCGTTCGTAGCCGCACAACATTTAAAGTGTTGGTGAGCTCTTAAGTGTCCACTTGGACCGCTGTGAAACACTGCGCTTGTTGAATTGTGTTTTTCCACAAACCACTGAGTTTGTGGTCGACTGAGGCCGCTGCTTTGGGACTTTGGCCCCAAAGAGTTTGTCTTGTTCATCACTGTGTGTCAGGCTGCACGCACAGCCTGCTGTTGGCCCTCAGAGGTCTGAAAAGTGAATGAGTCGTATTGTGTTCGACAAACGACGTCCTTCAGGGAGGTGGAGTCAAACTCCACATCCTGCATCTTAAGTGACCAGTCACTCCCAGTGGCTAGCTGTTAGCCTTTGAGCTATTTCTATTAGCTGTTAGCATGCTATTGTGCTACACATAGCATAACCAGACTGGTTGCTAGACAACCAGCTTCTTCCTGTGGCTAACTGAGAACTTTTTACTTGTTATCGCCGTCTAGTGGTGAGACGGACTGCATTGCTGCTTTGGTTGCCAGACAACCAACTCTTGTTTCTTTGTTTTGCCCTCTGGTGTTTTGTGACACAAGTCCTCCCTATAACACTGTCCTGCTTGGTTGGTTGATAACATGCACACATAACTCTGATTTCCCTGCACACATTGTTTTTAAAGAGTTGACATAGTCGACATTGTGTAACATGCAGACTTAATTGCCTGTAACTTTCATACTTAAACTAAAGTTTAGAATTTAATCATTCTAACTTCCATGCAGTAATTAATTGACACATAAAGTCACTCTTCTTCGATTACTTAAATTGAAGCTTAAATTGTCTTTATTCTGTAAGCATTGAAAACAATCAGTGTGATTAACAGTTCTTTGAATGACATTAAGACTTTATTTAAAGTTTAATAGACTTTAATTTGGTTTAATCCACTGTTTAAGCTTAGCTTACAGCCTGTAAACATTGATACAATTTACACTGGTAACAGTGCCAGTTCAATTTCTTCCAATGCTTTATTGACTTTATGTAATTTAATACTGCTTCAACAATTATTTTAACTTAGGTTAACATTTGTGCACTTTGACAGATTTGTTAAATCAATTACAAGGGTTTTCATCCTTTTGTTGTCTGTATAGCTTCAAAGCTTCCTTCAGAGTTTAATTGAATGTTATACAGTTATTCCCTCTTCTACATTAGTGTGATTTTAATTTAAGATCAGAACAAATCCAAATCTTCATTTAAGATTTTGGTTCTTCTTTGTTTTAATTCTTTAATGATACTCTAACTCTACAAGTTGATCTTGTTCTTGTATCTTACTGCAGAACAATTAATCAAGCTTTAATTCAAACTTACATTTGGATTGTCAAATTGTTCTAATTACAATTGATTGCTTTTCAGCTTTCTTAATGGTCCTAAATTATTCTGTTTAATTTGATCATATCTTGTCAGTGACAACTTTAAAATTGATCATCACTCGATTCTGTGATCGATCTTCTGTACAGGTTTTATACTTTAAAACTACAGATCGCCTTCTCTTTTATAAAACCTTGATCTTAATCAACAATTTTCGATTTGATCCTATTTTGAATAATTTCTTCCCTTTTCCTAAGATTTAACTCTGGAGTTTACTCATCCTCAGATGCCAATCCAGTTTAATATACCTTAGTATTTTTAACAAATTCATCATACTTGTGGCTATGCCTACTCAGGTAGAGTTCTATTTTCAATTAATTTAAGCATTCATGTTGATTTATTCAACATTTACCCATGCTTGATCACTGCCCTCTGAGACATTTTGCTAGTCAAAGTTTAGATCATAGCAATGCTATTGATTCTTAACAATTTTAACTGACACTTTGTGTAGTCATTGAACCTATAAAGAATTAAACTATTGAACCAAACATCTTACACACACAATCTTAATCTCTGTTGTTTTCAAACCAAACCAACCATGACAGACACCAGAGAGTCCATCCATGGATACCCATTGGAGGACAATGGCACAATATTAGCAGAAATGACCAATCAGCTGATTCCAGATTATGTGTCTACAGCTCAAAAGACCAACCCCACTAATCTGGAAGACATTATGGCTGAATTTCTAGTCAAGGCTTCTCTTCGTCTTTTTCAAGACAAGGAGCCTGCTCACATCCTGAGACGCATGTTCTCTATGATGGCATCACAGTTAAAGCAAAAAGAAAATTTGCTTGTACACACCACAGATAAACTAAAGGCGCAAAGAGAAGAAGGCATCGCTGAAAAGAGCGCTGGATGAGACTCAACAATCTCTTGACAAGGCAGAAACACAAATTGCTGAATTGAAAACAGCTCAACTGCCTGCACCTATGGACATCAAGGAGAAACTTTTTCTCGAAGAAAAGGTTGAGAAACTTGATGATGACCTTGAGAAAAAGGAAAACGAGCTGTTGGAAACAACCAGAAAGCTTGAGAAAACTACCCATAAGCTGGAAAGGGCAGAGTCCCTTCTTGAACATACAGCTGGGGAGTTAACTCACTTAAAAACACAAGTTAAAGTACACGCAACAGCTCTCCAAGCTGAAGAAAGGCATACTTCAATGCTGCAATATCAGCTCAGAGAAGCTCAGAGACAGCTGAGCCTCTGTCAAGATCAACAACAAGAAACAGAAGAAAAGCTGGCTAATGCCCAAATGAAGCTACAACACTCCCTCCAACTTGGTCGAGACCAGAGGGAACAATTTGATCCAAGCTTCTTCAAAGAAAGAAGGGACACCCTTCCTTTGGAACGGGCCTTTTCGCCCACATTTCCAACTACTTGACTTTCCATCGCAACATCGCGATCGAACATTTCTTGACCCTGGCACATCGCCACCATTTCAGAGATCATATTCGTTCTCTAATGATCCTCTCCTGCCTTGCCCCTCTGACAGGGACTTCGACAGAATAGCTAGAAACATAGCACGCTTCGATCCTGGTCATCAAGGCACTCATGACGTAGAAATCTACTTGAAGGATATCGACTTTTACCTCAGAAGATTTCCAGGTGCTACAACCGACGACAAGATCTATCTCATTAAAGCAACCTCAAATCGAGAGGTAAGCAGCTTCATCGAACGTCAGCCATTCCAAATCAGAAATGATTATGGCGCGTTATGTCAAGCTCTGATCTGCGAAGTTTACAGACCCATTGACACCAGCTGGCTTGTCAGCCGCTCTAACTGTCAAACAGGGGAGATCTGAATCTCCAAACCAATACTACACTCGCCTACGTCAGGCTTACTTTGGTTCCAAGAACGAACCAGGAATGGAGGAGGACCAACATTTCAAAACTCTGTTTGTGCAAAACCTCCATCCCACAGTCAGCCACCATCTTGGAGTTGCAGCTTGCCCTAAAACGCTGACGAGTCGCCAACTTCGCGAGTTAGCTGTAAAGGGTTTTGCAAAGCAAAGGCAAATCACTGCTAAGAAAGCAGAGCCATCGTCTGTATTGGCTCTGGAAGCAAAGTTCCTGCCCATGGAACTTAAAGGCGTCTCTCATGGCAACCTCTCACATGCCAATGAGACCCCAACTGGAAAACTCAAGGATTTTAAACCCTGCTGGCTTAAACGTTCTGGCCACACCTCCACTCATTGTCAAATGCCATGGTTAAACAAGGGTGGACAACCATCCAAACTTGATCCTAAACGTTTTCCTCCAAAACCCCAACGTTTTGGGCCTGACCCAAGAAAACACCAACCCTACAAGGGGGGTGTAAGACATGAAGGGCCTGACCGTTATGACCCTCACTACCGGAGGCAACGGTCCACAACCGCCCTGTACATCATCCTCCACTCAGGAGATGAAAAGCTCTGAAAATCCAGACTCTTCAGAGAAGAGCCATCACTCTGAAAAGGACTCAACAGAGTCAAGACTGAGTGATGAAGAACTTGATACTCTTAACGAGTTAATCCAAAAAATACGTCGACAAAGAGACAAAAAGGTGGATCTTCTTCCAATTTCCACCACTGATTCAGACCTACCTTTTCATCAAGATTCCCTTGTACAGAACAACAAGGAGGAAATCGACCCCTTTCAGTCAGTACCTGAACCTGAGACCCTAACCATGCCAAACCTGGCTAGTGAACTCCATGTCTCGCAAAGTGACTCAACTAGCGATCCATCTTTTGATGATCCAGCAATCGTCAAAGTTGTGCCACCTTTCTGCCAGTTTCTTGGTAACCTCACTGAGAAAGGCACTGCACAAAAGTTCTACTTGAATATCACTCTTGAACATGAACTTGACCAAGAAGCCCTTCTTGACACCGCCAAGAGACATCACCCTTATGTCCGCAGCGCTTTTTAACAGGTTACGTGCACACGTAAAGAAATCCAACAGGGACTTGAACTTGCTCCCATGTGATCTTGATGTGCAACCATATACCTTGGGAAGCACTACCTTTACAAAAATGACGATGCTAGACCTAACCATTGGTCCCATGCACTTTGTACACCCTGTGTACATTTCACCTCTGAATTCAATTCCCTTTCTTGTTGGCAAAGACCTGCTCAACAGGTTTTTGACCATTAATCGATTTCAAACGACTGAGGATATGGTCACAGGTTCCCAAGCCTCTACCTGTGTCATTTTCCCCAAATCAACACAGCTCAGTGTTTCACTCTGACACAGGAACCTACCTGTGACAATCAGATAACATTTGATTTAGGGATGTAAACCAGACTCCTGAAAAACCTAAGTCACCTGAACCCACACCTAAAATCAGAGTCTGACTCTATGACTCAGGTGGGCCAGAGTGTCATTCCAACTTGTGTTCTCCAAAAGGCAGAAGAACATAACAAACATAGCAATGTTATCAGTAAGAACCAAACCTTGTTTGCCAAAGATTCCTTATTTGCTCTGAAAATGAAACCTCTACTCTTTGGATTGAAAGGTGTCTCAAAAGACCACCTCTTAAAAACCTGACCAAATCCCTGCTGAAAACTCAGCCTGGGACTCAAAATCTCTTTATCCTCAGCGAACTGACCATGCCCCACTCACAAACCACCTTGGTTTGTTAATTGTAATGTTCAACTAGTCTAAACCAAATTAGAACCCCAAAGGCTTTTTGACAAGTACACACGCTGTAAGTGAATCCTAAAACTCTCAATTTTACAGCACCCAAACAATCAACCTTATCTGGTGATTATATGTTAAAAGCTATCTATTCTTGTAACATTCAAGAAATCTTTAAGTTGTACTTTAAATTCTGAATTAAGTACCAACAGAACTTGAACTTGGGTAGAATTTATAATAGATTACAGTTAAGCAATAAGTAACATTGTTAGATTTGTAATTTTATTACACACTTAATTGTTACTAGACAGTACCTCTTTAATAAAGAACTAGTTCTAGGCCCTTCCCTAAGAACCAGACACCAAGCCTGTCTAAGAATTCCTGTTTGATCATCTTGCCTGGTCGTCCCGTTGACCTTTGGACCAAGACAACGCGACGAAGGGGGGATATGTAGCGATATCAAACTGATCAACTTTAAGGAAACTCCAAAAGGGACAAAGAACATTCCTCTCTGACTCTGGGCCTCCCTCCGTGCATGGCTCTAAATCTCTGAGCAGACATCGGTGTGGATGTTTACTCTTCTTCCTAAACAGCGATTGGCTGAGACCAAATAGTATGTTCGAAGAGAGTCCGTTCTCAACGTTATAAACCATTCTTGGTGACACCTAAGTTGACCTTGGACCTCCCTGGACATCTTGGACCCCTCATCCACTCCAGATGTGGTCTCTGTCCACACAGAAAACCCACAAACCTTTTAAAACTGAAACTCTTTAAATGAAACACTTCTAACAATGTGATATCATATCCTGTCATGACAAATGCTTTGTAATGATGTGACTTGTGTGTTTTTAGCCCTAAAAATCCCCAAGTTAGGAGAAAGTTGGGTTATTATTACTCTGTGTTATTTTATCACTCTGTTTCATTGAAGAATGCTTATGATAGGATTTCTACACCTTAAGTTTAGTTGCAAACCATCTTAAAGGCATGTTAACTTGTATGTCTAAAGTTAACCACCTCTATTTTGTTTTATTGACTGTTTAATAGAATTTGAATTGTTTAATTCTTTCTTATACTTTAGATATACAGTATTTGGTATCAAATTGATCACCATGAGATTTCCTATCCAGTTGGAGTGCTTATATTGGATGTTTAATCAAAATACAACTTAATATTGGCCAAGTATTAGTTGATAAAGCGTTGTTAACTCATCCAAAAGCCCTCCCCCTGCGAGTAGACAAAACAGAGAAACATGCGTTCTTCTCCTTTCTTCTTCTCTTCGCTGCTCTTCTCTTCTCTTGTCCGTCTCCTTCTTCCTCCTCGTCTTCGCCACCACTTTTGATTTTGGCTCACATATTTCTCCTTAGTTTTTGTCTAAGTTTTGTGACATGCCCGCCGATTCTTTCTTTATAAGCCAGTAAGACTTCAAAGATTTACTTCATAGTAAATTGACTTTTTCTAATTAATTTCAGGATAGTATTCGTATGGCCGACGAATTCTTGATTTTTGGAATTAGTTACAAATCAACTTTTTTTATATACAATCGAGACACCAACGCCCAAGCTCCAGCGTAAAATCTTGAGCAGAACCGGCCAGTCCAATCTGAGACTTCTCTCCTGGGAAACCTGGGACCAGCTCACGCCTGAACAACCTCTCTGGATCCATCGCTGGGTAGAGTGTGGAGCAACACTCTGGGACGACACCCAGAACCAGAACAGTCCTTCAGATTCTCCAGTAGCTCGGACCAGATGAGGCCCAATCCAGACAACACTTCGTAAGAGGCGGTTCTATCTTCTTTCAGATGGGCTTGAGTGTGTCTTGGTTCAAGTCTCTAATGATTTCCCTTTATTTGACCTTTTTCAAGTAGGTTAGTTCGGAAATTAATCCTCTATAACCACTCCATATGCTTAAATGTTCCTTGAGGGTTCATATCTTCTTTCCTGATTGACAGCATCATTGATTTAGTATATCTCTGACATTTATTCCTTCTTAAGTGTTTATTTTATTTTGTCTTATATATTCATTTTAATAAATCACCCTTATATATTTAAAGTTCTGTCTGTTGGTATTCTATTTGGAAGATTGACATCACTGCATGAGAGTTCTGTCTTTAGATTTGAGATTGATTAAAACTGATAAGTTTGACTTAATTGATTAAACTGATAAGTTTGACTTAATTGATTTATCTAATTTATATGAAATAATTAATAAATCAGCTAATTAAGTTAATTTTGCCTTTTTTGTATAAAAAGGATGGTGCCCCTTTAATTAACGAGAGCAAACCTGGTTATTAAATGAATATTAATTTCTTTAATTAATATTAATTAATATCCAGAAAATAATCACTACACAAGTTAAAATTATCGAATAATGATGAAAGGAATAAAAAGTGGATAAATGCGTAATGCATATCCTATAAATTATAAGTGGTAAAGGTCACATGTTAATCACATAGGTCAGAGCAGGTCAGAGCACTTTTCTGTCATCGACCATCAACACTCAATGTAAATGGCTCCATCTGTACGTTACAAACATCATTTGGGGATCTGTTTTGCCTATTTGTGGGTGCTACTTAAAAAAAACAATAGAATTTAAGGCCTCATCCACACGAAGACAAAACGCTTAACAGTTTCCAAAACGATCGTCATAAAGATGAAGGCGTCTCAGAAAATGTGTGCGTCCACATGAATGCACTCGATACGCATCAAAACGCTGTAAAAACACATGCCAGATCTCTAGGGGCGCTGTAACAATATGACGGTTACAAGCGGAAACAGACGAAAAAACAGTGGGCATGTGCACTTGCGGCAAAAGTTGTACACAGACGTTGTGATAGAGTGATCATAAAGTGTCGTAATGTGTCCTCGATAATTGTTTTTTCAACTCGGTGGTGATTGAGAAGGAGATTTTGCTGCAACAGGGATAGTAGGGTCACTAGCTTCATTAGCACATATGCTACACCGTACGCCGCCATTGTTGTTGTTGCTGCGTGTGGCGCATGCGTGTCAACGACGATATGAAACTATGACGTAAGCGTATCAGAAAAGTTACGGAGAGCCAGTAATCACGGAGCTGCGTGTACGGCATTTCAAAATCTTTCCACTCTGGAACCTGGTTTCAAAAATGTTCGTTTACAGACCCCCAAAACGCCGTCTTCGTATGGATGATACGCAGATTCGGCAAAAAATGTATGCGTTTAGACCTCGGTTTGGCTTCGTGTGGATGGGGCCTAAAAGGATCTTATTTTGATGATCTATTTTAATCAACAATGGTTTACCCCTAACACGACCCAAAATGTTTGAAATAATCATAAAATTATGGGTATTTAGTGCTTCAATTTTTGCAAAGCAGTTCAACAATTCAGACCACCTCAAACAAACTCTAAAACATTTTCTGTTAAATAATGAACATTTTTACAATCTACAAATACCCTGATAGTTCTTTGTTCATTAGCACCGATTAAAAGATAGGATATGTAACAAGATTGAAATAATCTTTAAGCTGGGGAGTGAGGGAAATAAAGAGGGAAATGAAAAACAGTGAGGAAGGATGAAAAGAGGAAGAACAGGTCGACTACAACATCTCAGTTAAAAAATGCATGAAGTCTTCAACCTCCAGCAGATAGTCTGTATGTGTGTGTGTGTGAGTGTTGGGGTGTGTGTGTGTGGTGTTAGCATTTAACAGCCAGGATGAAGAAGAGATAACGAAGAACAGCTTGAAGAGTCATCATGTGCCCATGTCACACATCCTGATGATAAATCTGAATGTGTGTGAGAGGAGAGGACAACCCGGTCAACTGACATGAACTCACATCAGCTGAAGCTCTGGGAGAACGAGTCACAAGTCCCTGAATGGGGAGGAGCGTGAGGTAATAACAACAGCTGGAACTATGGGAGAAGGAGGGAATGACAGCAGAGGAAAGGAGAGCAGATGATGAAAACACAACATAATTGGTCATTAAATTATAAAAAAATGCATAAAAACATGTTTTTTTAACACACAGTAATAGTCTGTCAGAGGCATCTATCTCCATTCTATAACGGGGGTTTACTTTTTTTCTCGTAGTATCTATGTTGTGAATCCATATTTTGCGTACGACGGGGCGCCGGCCCAATGGAGGCCGATCTGCGTCATTTTTCTTTTGCTCAGCACGTACCAGAGGCATCTTTGGGATTGGCCACTTCAACTTTGCCTGCAGGGTGCAGAGTGTGCACCCTGGACACTCTCACTTTGACTGACAGCAAATTAGCATTTTTCTGGTGTTTTTATTTCTTTTCCTGACTGGACAGCGAGAGCTATCAATCATATCAACCTGTAGCCACAGCAGTGCTGGGTTTAATCATGCAGACCATCTCACGCGCCCTCATGCATCCAACCAGGGCATTGGGTGCTCAGTCCAGAGAACCATGAGGATCACAGAAAAGATGTGATTGTATTGGAAAATAATCATTAAAAGGTCACACTGGAGATTAGATTAGATGTGTCTTAACGTGTACACATAGCATAACTCGGGGGCCAAATTGTCCATTTTATTTCACACATGGCACTAAACTATAGATGAGGAGTCACAAACTGAGCTTGCCAAGAGGATATAAATTCTTTGTTCAGTAGAACATTATCCTTTTGCAGACTGAAGTTCTGAAACATCAATTTAGTTTTTTTAAATTCCAACATATTTTTACAAAAACAACATAATTTTGTAAAGAATTTGGGCTTTTAATGGGTGGCTAACTTTGTTTTTACCCCACTAGAAAGTCCTTTTAACAGACAAAATTAATACATTGCAACTTTTTTTGTTGAAATTATTATATAAAGGTACCTGAAAAATTATATGCAAAAAAAACATGTCAAAGCAGGAACAATGCACACCAATAAAGAGTAAAAATGGACACACAAAGTCTGAAGTACAAAGAAACAGATTTAAGATAGGACAACTTTAATTTTAACATTACACATGTGCATGTAGAAATTGCAAAGGTTTGTTGCACAGCTCATTAAATACTACTGTTACACTGTGTCAAAACCCTTGATAATGCTATTAATTTATGTGTTGCAATGTACTGGTTAAAATAATTTTTGTCCCAAAAGTATAAACAACACATTATTTACCTCCCAAATGTTTCACAGAGCTTATCACCCTACCAATAAATTATTACATCTTACGACAGTATATTTTAAAGAAAACCTTTCAATTCTGGTATTTGTGCCATATAGGTTACTTTCCACTTTCATTGAAATTTGTCTGAAAACTAACTGTATATCCATTACAAAAGTACTTTTTAAATTTATTGGAGCTTTTGGATTTTACACTTACCTTTAACCTTTCTAGCTTGTACCATTGTCCATTGTATAAATTCACTGAAAACAGACCAACAAAATATATCAACCTGCCTCCAAATGCAGTACTTTTATTATTGTAACTTAACGTGAGATACAAAATAATAAAGATCTATATTAATATGTACAATATTGTTATTTTATATAATTGTACATCATATGTTTAGTTGCTATTTTAAAATTTTCTATTTGGATACAAAAGTTATCCATTCTGGTGGTGTTTCTTGCTGACTGAATACTGCACACAATGGTACAAAGTAAATGTTCGATCCAAATGCTCCAGCAGATGGAATAGACTCCTGTAATGTAAAGTATATATCTTTGACTTTTTAAAATTGAAGTTGTTTTTCCTATTTGTTTTTGCTTTGAGCATACTTTTTATTGTTAATCTATACCAAATACTATATCACATATTTTTACCTTTATCAAATCAAATCAAACTTTATTTATCAAGCACTTTTCATACATTAAAAATGCAGCAAAAAGTGCTATACATGTTAAAAACAGTCCCCACCCCCCCGTTCAAACTCCACCCCAACACATACACATACACGCACACACACACACATAACATGGTTTAAAATGTGTGGTTTTAAATCGTGTGGCTGAGTACAGGGGAGCCAGGTCAGAAAACGCCAGGAGGCCAACTGCACTGGGCGCCGCCAACGGCCCAGAGCCAGGATGCCCCCACCCCAGCGTGCCTCGCCACAGGACCGGCGAGGGGCCCACCGCAGCAAAGCAGTAGTTGTAAAGCATTAGTTTAGTGGTACATAAGACTCGGTTTGTGTTTACAATCTTGAGCCTTGAGACATGTATAAAATAAGACACTGTTCAGTTGACACAGGAAATGTTCTTGAAATGGTGAAAATGACATAAACTTACAGCTTTATTTTATGGGAGCAGGTTAAACTTTGGCTGTTTCATTGATTTTTTTTCAGTAAATATTGATGTTAACTTTGTATGTACTTTGTTACTGCTCTTCTGTAGCTCTACAACACCATATAGACGTAATGATTGTCCTTCACTGGCCATTTCATTAGTGCCTCTTTGAAGGCCTACCCAATGCTCAACAGAAGCAAGCTGAAGACAGAGCTCAGTCTTAATCAACAGCAAGGAGGAGTTCAAGGCCTGCTGTTGTGCTGTGGACCTTATCCAGCTGTTCATGGAAAATAATCTTTAGTTAGAAGTATTTTCAGAGACTGTCACTCTGCTAAAGATCCTCATCACCACACTAGGCTTGCACAATATATCGTTTGAACATGATGCAATAGTCACATTGCGCATGTAATGTGACTATTGCGCATGCGCACATTGCGCATGCAATGTGACTATCGCATTTCCCCATTTATTGGGGAAATGAAAAAAACAAACTGAAATTGAAACCTATTCTATTTTGTACAGAGACATGGCCTCCTGGATCCCTTTTATATACAGCAATCTTCATCATTCACAGATGAACCCCCTTAGCCTGGATTAAATGGTTTTATATGAATACAATGGTGTCATTGTGAGTCAACCAAATTCTTTCCAAACAGAGCTATACAAGTCATCTGATGAAAATTTTTCTATTCTTAATATCGCAATATATATCGCAATATATCGCAAACATCCCAAAAATCGCAATGTCAGTTTTTTCCAATATCGTGCAGCCCTACACCACACCCATGACCACTGAAGAACTGAGGTGTTTCTCAAACTTAGAAGGAATCAAAACTTTCCTGAGAAACACTATGAACCAGGACAGGTTGAATATACTGCTGTCAATGGAGGAGAAACTGGTGACAGAGATGATGGACTTTAATAAGAGGGTCACTGAGAAATTTGCAGCCCAGAAGGAAAGGAGGACAATCTCTGTTCAAATTCATTGTTTAAAGTAGGTTGTAGGGATGTAACGGTTACCGGTAAAATGGTAAACTGCTGTAAAATGTCCCCTGGTTATCATTACCGCGTCCTATAAAAATTACTGTTTTACCGTGTTTGATCACCACACTGCGTCAAAAACGCATGGTGATGCTGCTCTTTGCCTGGAAAAGCCTGAACTGCGAGTCTGTTCCCCAGCCTCATGGGAAGCTCGCATGAGCAGTTTGCATTGTTTGGCCTCAGCGAAACTTAGAGACACAGCGGAGATTTCCCTCTGAAAACGGACTCTTGGATTTTACAAGGTTGCTATAATTATAACATTAAAGGGGTTAAATTGATTTTAAAACTGTGTTAAAGTACTTGAACATTTTGAGCACACTGCAACAATACCGCGATAATAATGCTAACTGTGATAATTTTGGTCACAATGACAGTGACACAAAATTTTCATATCATTACATCCCTAGTAGGTTGCATTGTAATTATGCTTAGTTTTTGTTCAATGTAGTAATTAGTGCTTCTTTGGTTTGTTTCCTCCAAAGCTGCGCCCCCCTTAAAATTTTTAGCACCAGCCAACACTGGTCAACACCACTACAGACAAACACTTAGTGGTCACTGTATTTGGGACACCTTTTACCTGTTTGTTAATGCAAAAAGATGACCTGCAAAAGTTCTTACCCACAACAAAATGCAGAAGAATGGTAATTAAAGCAGGGCACACAAGGCCGGAGTTCAGTTCAGATCTCTGCTTCCGAACAAAGTCAGTAAAGGACCAGTTTTGTGGTTGTCCAAAAAATGATCTTGTCTGATCAAAAGATGGTGCAAGATGTGTTAAGAATCATTCTATTGGGAATTGGCAGTCTCCCAAGTTGAAATGGACAGACAATCATGTAACACCACAGAGTCTGTGGTGCAGTTTGACGGTGCGCTTGGTTTTTCATTGTAAAGTTGCAGGTTTGAATTCTGTCAGTGGCGTGTGGCATGACTGTGTATTAGTTGATACTGATGAACAACTGACATAGAAACTGTGAACCTTCAGTGAGTGAATGTTAGGGTGAATCCCAATTCTACCCCTCAGCCCTCCCCCCTCGTTTTACCTCTTTGTCTTACCCCTTCCCCTTAGCCCGCTGTTTTGAGGGCCAAGGGGAAGGAATGAAAACACACTGCTGAGAAACGAGACGCCTCTCGATTCCCGCTACGTCATCACCCAGAACCGCTCATTGGCTGTGACATAAGCAGATGCATCAATAACCGTAGCCAAGGTTGAGAAAGTTAGCTTGTTATAACGACAAATTTAAAATGCGACCAACAACCTAAACAATGATTAATATTTACTTCATGATTTAATAATCACTTATAGTTAAGTGCTTCCTTTGGTCTCCCCTCTGCTTCATGTCGGCGGGCATGGTGTATTATGGGAAATTCTCATATCCCTTCCTTTCAAGTGAGGTCCCAGCATGTCTTCATTTCGAGGGCTATGTAGCCCTTGGTCTTAGCCCTTGCCTTAGCCCTACAGAGAATTGGGACACCGATTCACTAGACATGAACACCCAAAACCAAGGGCTAAGGGGTACAATTGGGACTGATCCTAAGAGTAGTGGGTCAATGTGACCTGGGGTGTGAAGCTGCTTTGAGTCACAGACACAAGAAAACTGCTTCAAAAGCTCAAGTCCATTTACCTTCCAGAGTGTCTGATCAGGTCCACCTCACTATGACCAAAGAGTACTCACCTCTGATGGCTATTTCCTGCAGGGCACTACCCCAAGTCTCATAGGTCGAATAAAACTGGTTTCTTCAACATGACAATGAGTTCGATGCTCTCCAGTGGCCTCAACAGTTAGTTAGATCTCAATCCAATAGAGCACCTTTGAGGATGTGGAGGAATGTGAGATTATGATTATGCATGTGCTAAAGCTAACCATTAACCATTACCATTACCAAGCTTTAGCTATACTTGAGTAACATCAGATTAAACTGCTGTTATCTGTAACACAGAGTGATCATTTTTGGGCGCAATAACTCTGCCCCCTGTCCCCTGACATGAGAAGTTCTTGCTCTGACATCAGCCTGGCCCACCAAAGACTTGGTGCTGACTCTGGCACCAGTCTTGAGAGCCTGGGGACAGTGTTCAGGTGGCAGAAGAACAGAGAACTGGTGCTAGGTCAGGCACCGGCTCCAGCTCGATGTAAAAGAGGTATGTGTGATGCTCAGATGTCAGTGTGGACCAAGAACTCTACAGAGTGTTTCCAGCACCTTGATGAATTTATGCCATGAAGATTTGGCTGTTCTGAAGGTGAAGGGGGGTCCAATCTGTTGGGAGTGATACGTTCCTAATAAAGTGGCTGACTGTACAATTCAGCGTCTGTTAGTTTTCCGGTGAAATTCATCGAGCCAGCCCCTCTCCTAG
Source organism: Scarus forsteni (assembly GCA_036419115.1). Classification (NCBI taxonomy): domain Eukaryota; kingdom Metazoa; phylum Chordata; class Actinopteri; order Labriformes; family Labridae; genus Scarus; species Scarus forsteni. The sequence continues at coordinate 90,791 of JAZDUH010000170.1, forward strand.
CTCTTTTGCTTTATTTTCAAACAAACACAGAGGCTCAATATCCTCCAGAACTCTTGACATTCTGTCACAACACTTCCTACCAGTACAAAACAGTAAGCCTTATGAGATATGGCTCAGTTTTATATTGTCTTAAAACAATTTAACTAAACTTTTCTTAATGTGCCCATTTAAGACATTGCTGCAGCAGTGCAGGGGTCTATATGACCTTGGTCTTACATACAGTGAGATAAAGAAAATATGAGTCTAACAGTCTAATTCTTTGACTTCTTTTGACCACTTATTACAATTATCAAGCTGAATTATTTAAAGTATAAGAGTAGCATCAAACTGTGGCTTCTTGTCAGTCAATGTGATCATCTAAAATACATTAATTATTTTCTGGAACTGTAAACACTTAACTCCATAAAACTGCACTCCAGCCAAGCTGAGGCACAAATGTACTTACATCACAACTCTCCATGATCTAAAGAATGATAAACAAAAAGTAAATCATAAAGCATTGACATATCGATGAGAGCAGTAATGATCCCCCGCAGATTCAGATCTAAACAACCACAGCCATGAATAATAAATCACTCCTTCACATTGACTTTAATGAGTGATTGATGTTTGCATGTGCACAGACATTGTAGGACATTGATATTTTTTCTGTTAATAATGCAAAAGAGCAGAGGGAGTCAGATGACTGAAAGATGTTCAGCGGCTGAAAGATATTAAACTTTAAAATAAAGAAAAACGTCAGACCGACAAACATCAGTGTTTGGTTCAGAGGAGGACAACATAGCTGAGTTATCAGCTGTTCTTATCGTGCAGTGACTGCTGAACTTCCAAAACCTTTAAATGCTCTCTTTTAATGTTTCTTATCCAGACAATTGTTTCTGTCTCTGAATGTCAAGCCAGATAATAATCACAGGTTAGAAATGTTTATTAAAAGATTTTCACTGCTGTTTCCTACAATAATGAGTCTTATCTTCTCTAGCAGTAAATAGATATTATGGAGAGGGAGAGAGAGAGGGAGAGAGAGAATAAATAAGTACTTTTGTGATTAAGACATTACACAAAGAATTAAAGGAATATTTCACCCAAAGAATGATATGCCTTAATTTTCTATTCACCCTCATGCTGAGCAACACTCTGGAGCACTTTTTTGATGTCTCAAATGCAGCCGGAGGTCCGGGGGGATTTTCGCTGTCAACAAACGTCCATCTAACAGGGGACAACGGAACCCGAAGAAAAAGGTCCATAAAAGTCCACAAAAACGTGCCTATTTTCCTTCATACTGCTCGTCCGCTGTAATCCAAGTGTCCTGAGCGGGTAACGTCCATAATTAATTCGAAACAAGGTCATTTAGTACATTTTTCGAGCCTAAACAGTGCTATATACGTAGTGCTCTCCCTGCACTACGTAAGCCGTCTGGATTGGTCTGCCGCAGGTGCAAAATAGGTATGAAATTGCAAAAAAAATCAAAAGTCACTAAGGAAAATTGATTATAGCAGCAAAATTGGGATTGAATTTCAAAAATCACGTAAAAATTCCAAACATGGTCTGACAGTGACCAAAAGAAAAAAGATGAATGGGAGCAAGATAGGCATAAAGTTGTAAAAAACTGGGTTAAAACAGGTTAAAATAGGCATGAAATTGCAAGAAACTACATCACAATGCCAAAATGTTCAACACATCTTGGGTTAAAAATATTAGGGATGTCCCAATCCAATATTGATATCGGATATCGGTCAAAAAAACAAATATCGGATTATATCAGCCTGCATCCTAAATCTCTGATATCAGCACTCCGATACAAGCAGTCCATTCTAATATAGATTTTTTTTTTTTTTTATTCAGTTGTGGAATATGCTTATGTCTAAGTTCAACACAGTGGTTATTTTGCAATTGGTGAAATATGTTTTTGTTTGATTTATTGAGGTCACTTTTCAGGGTCTTCTAATATTTTGTATTCATGATGTTTTAATTGTAGTATATTCTTATGTTTAAGGTTAAAATTTATTTAACCTATTGGTTAATAACAAATGGGTCAGTTTTTCTCATACCTACTATTGCTGACTACTGTTCTCTGTTTGAGTAATCTGACCTGATCAAGCCTTTTCTTACAGTCCATACTACCAAATAGGTAATAAAAGTCTGTATGATTCCTGCTGATATCGCATCGGATTGATATCGGTATCGGCCAATACTCAAGGCTGCAATATCGGTATCGTATCGGAGGTGAAATAGTTGTATCGGGACACCCCGAAAAAATATTGCACAGTCTGCGATTTGAAAATTGCAACAAGCCATATTGCGATTTAATCTAATTTGCAATTAATTGTTCAGCCCTAGTTTATATTAATGTAGTTTCGATATTATTTACAATAGAGAGGTAGTTTATTCTATTCCTACAGCTCATCCAATCCTTTTTTTAAATGATATCTAAATGTATTTTGTTTCAGAGATACATAATATTGGATTGATTCAATAAGTCAATATTTCCTAACTCATTATTTCTGATACCGGTAGAGCAAAAAGCCTCCACATCAATAAAACTGACCTGATGCTTTTATGGTGACCGTCCATTTGTGGTGAAAACAGAAGAAAAAAAACTTTAATCGCTTTATACTGTTGATTTACAAAAGAGGGCATTCAGGTTAAACCACTAAATCCCTACTTCTGATTCTTGTGGTTCTCCTGAAGACCCCAGTGGTCTAAAGTCCACATGTTTTATTGTAAAGCCTGCTGATCCAAGTCCAACCTGCAGCACCTGACTCTGTTGTTTCCATTGTGGGCTCAGGAGGGAGCTGAACTTTAGCAGAGGTAGTACTTCCTGAGGCACCTGAAGAAAGTCAACCTGCCGAAGATGTTGATGGTGCACCTACACCTCCATCTTTGAGTCTATCCTCACTCCTCCACCACCGTCTGGTACAATTCAACCACCACAAGAGACAAGAGTAGGCTGCATCGTATCAGTCACTCTGCAGAGAAGGTGAGCGGCTCCAACCTTCCATCTCTTTATGACCTGCACACATGCAGGACCTGGAGGTAAAATCGTGGCTGATCCCTCTCACCCTGGACAGTGACTCTTTGTTACTCTCCCCTCTGGCAGGAGGCTGCGGTCCATCCAGACTAAAACCTCTCTCCACCTTCTTCCATTCTGCTGTCAGCACCACACACAGTATCCTGTCATACAGACTGTCATTGAGACAAATAGTTTCCACATTGAATTTATATTTATATTTCCACAGTTAAAAGTTCACTGCTCATCTTTACAGCTCCTGCAATGCCCCTTGTGTACTTATCGCTGGGCTGTGTTATGGTTCTCTTTATTGTCTACTGCGTGTTTGGCATGATTTTTATACTACCGAATTCAATTTGCACTTTTTTCAACCTATTTTTTATGATTGATTTACTCCTGTTGACTCAATTTTTTTCAAACTATAAGTTGATTGTTTCTGCACCAATACCAAGTCAAACTCCTTGTATCTTATTCTGACCTCTGATTCATCCCCCTGACAGTCTAACCTTGAATTTTGAAGACATGTAGACAAGACAGATTCTTTGTTTTTTTCTTCAACCATAAAGATAATCCAAGTCTAATCTGCAGCACCGGCTGTTTCAAACCATTTATCTTGTGAGTATTATCAGTACTGAATTGAATTGAAAAAGTTTCTAGTACTCAAGCCATCTTCTAAGTGACTCACTTGAAGCAGAATTAGATACGGTATTTAAAAAAACCTCTGTTACTTCTGCTTTTCTGATGCAACACCTGAAGAGGAGAAATCTGACATTATTGCTGCTGACAACTTTAATCTCTAAGCTTTAGTGGAATCTAGTTTTTCCGCCTAATCTTGGCACAGTCCTTGTAAAAATCTAAGTGTATTCTGAAATGCCAAAGTCAGATTAAGGCTGCCAGTTTATAACAACGCACCCTCATTAACAGCAATTAAAACCATTAATCACTGCTTCAGACTGAAGATGATCAAATTAAGAGCCCACACCTCCCTCCACCCTCTGAGGGTGCGCAGGAGGAGGTATGGCAGCAACATCGTGACCACTAAGTCTGTACACTTGGAAAAACAACTCTCCTCCTCCTCGTTTTCTCTTCCTTCTTCACCTTCTTGCTCCCTTCTCTCCTTCTGCCTCTGTCACCAGGCAACTAGCATTTCCTCCCTCTTTCTCTGCAGCTTTCTTCCTTAGTCTCTTCTTTGTCACTCCCTCTTTTCTCTTCTCTGGCTGCGTATTTTATCTACTCTTACGAACACATCTACTCTCTCTTGAGACAGAATCATCGCAGAAACACCTCTTTGCCAAATAAGATTGTTCTCTGAACCATCAGCTCACACAGTCCGGGGGTTTGGAGCTTCAGATTTTCAAACAGGTGTGTAAAATCTGAGCTGCATCAAATCAACTCTCAATCATCTGAGCTCAGCTGTGTCACTTCAGGTTCATTTACCTCATAACTACAATAGATTACCAAGCATATTCTGCAGGGATTGAACACAAAACTCCAGCGTTTTTCTCCAGCATGAAACAGGAGCATGAGGTGGTGAGACCTCTGCCACAATCAGAGGCTCCAATTCTGTGCAGAATTTTAGATCTCTATTCACAATCATAGGGTGATCATGGGATGAAGAACTTTGACTCATGACTTCCAAAATGTAAACCCTTCATCCTTGTTTAGGAGTGGACATCAGAGCAAAATTTGACAAAACACTCTCAAAACCTCCTTTCCAAAAAGTGCAAAAACGATCGTGCTCACAAGCAAAGGCTGAACATGATGCTCAGTGACCCATGATCTTTGACTTAAGTCCTTGAAAATGTAATCAGTTCATATTAGAGTCAATGTTAACATCCTTGATGAGAAGGGATGTATATCGTTATGATTTTATCACTACAGATACAGATACCGATAGTCCTTATCAGTATTGATACTTATGATACTCTTATCAATACTACAACACGTAATTTGTGTAAAAAAATAAAGACTGTACAAGATTTTAAAACATTCAACCTTTTTTATTACCACAAGGTAATAATAAAGCTTCAACAGAATAGAAATAATGCATTACAAATGCTTCTCAGAGGCAAAAAGAAAACTAGGGAGATGGCAGAACCCATCATACCACCCAACAGACTGCATGTACAGACAGACTACACATATATCTTGTAACTACTAGGGCTCTCACTTTATATTCGATATTCAAATAACCGTTCGAATATGGGGATAGATATCCATAACCGAATAGTAAATAAATATTTGAATGTAAAATATTGAGTGTAGCAGCACGTCAGGGCACCTGGAGCAGTGGACCGTTTCATCCAACAGAGGGTGCTCTCTTGACCTCAGTAAACAAAGAGTTTCCGCTCCGAGCGGACATTAACAACTCCGAATCATCTGAGGAGAGCTGTGTGGAAGTAGTTTTGGTTCTAAACCATTGATGGCAAACTTAAAATTAAAGACCAGGCTGTGTGTTATGTGAAATGCAGTTTGGTCACTCATCCTCCACATCAAACTTGCGGGCTCAGCCGTCGGCTTTTCATCTAAGGGCTGTCTCTGTCGGTACTGCAGTCTTTAGTGTTAGCCGGGCTGCTAACTCTACTCGTGTTGCTATAGCAATCAAACATCCTGCACTCCTTTAGCTTTATACTATGCGCGCGCTTCAAGTGTTTGGTGATGTTGCTAGTATGTCCCTCCTTGGACGCAACTTCTCTCTGACAAAGATTGCATCGGGCCGAGTTTTCATTAACTTTGCTAAAGTGAGCCCAAACCTTCAAGCGCTTAGCCCTCACCGACATGCTCGAGCCGGACGGCGGTAGAGTCATAACTACATGACAGTTGATGAGACATTTAAGTACCAATAACAGTACTGCTTTTCCAGATTCTTAACAGTATTTGGGTACCAACCCAATTAGGGACCGGTACATGAAAGTACTGGTCCAAGGGTATACTAGGGCTGGACGATTATGGTAAAAATAAGAATCCTGATTATTTTAAGTGATATTGAAATCACAATTAATATACACAATTATTCATTTATTTAAAAACTTCAGTATTGATTTAAACACAACTTTAAAGAACCAGTGAGTGGCACATACAGTATTATTGATCCACATAAGTCACACACACTTGCTGTGGCTGCACGTGGAACACAGAAGCACTATGAAGTGCAGGAACTTGCATACACAGCACTCCACACTGTGTGGCATATTAATCTTTTTTCTTCGATCATAATGTTTTTATGATTGTCAGATGGCAAAATTGAAATCACGATCAAAATCCGATTAATTGCCCAGGCCTACAATATACATCCCTATTGGTGAGTCAGAGGAATTCATCCTTTGGTTATCACGTTCACAACAAAAAAATTAGCAGGAGATTACATGACCTTGACCTTCGACCTCAAAAATCTCATTACTTGTAGTTATCATCATAACTGAGCTTGAAAATAATACCTTAAAAGATTCTAAATATGTTCAGATGTTCACAAAGACAATGAGAGTCTGAAGTGATGCCCAAAAACCTGACATCATTCTTCTTCTGCTTTTACTGATGCAGCTCTCTGTCCTGGCTGACCTTTACCTCTCCTCCTACTCCTTGTTTTTCAGGCATCTTTCACTCATCCTGCTGTCTTTGACGTGATTTTTTTCAGCTCAGTCGAATCCCAAAGAGTTTCCCCTTAAAGCTTTTCTAACTTTGCGTCATGCAGAGACTTTGACGCATATCAAGGCAGCTTCTCACAGCAGGAAACAGAGAGGAGAGGAGAGGAGAGGAGAAGAGAGAAGAGGAGAGGAGAGAAGAAAGGAGGGAATAGAAGAGTAAAAGCATGGAAAAGGAAAAGCACCAATAAGGAGAGTCTGATGTCTGCCGTCAAAAGTTTTCAGCAGCTTATTAAAAGCCTTCTCCCTTTTTGATAACTCAAACTTAATAAAAATCTGTAAGTAGTTTAGATCATGTTACGCTCAGTGATTTTTTTAAGGATTTCCTGATCGTGTGTCTTGCGACTGCCACTAAAACCAGCAACCACAGATTGAGATGTGCTGATATGATGACAGGACGTGTGGTTAAGTGATTGGTCGGTGGCACACTGGGCCTTCCTGCAGGTAGTTTTGAAGCCTTACAGAGGAGTCTCACCAACTTAACAACATGCTTTTACTGACTTTGTTCAACAAAGCAGTACAAAACTTCCATGCATGCAATGCAACACAAATTCTACATTTTTTTATTCTCTTATCAGTTCTTCATTAGGTCAATTACTGACCCCAAAATACACTCAGGTGTAACACTGTGCATGTTTGCCTTTATTCTGACCCTGTGATTGGCTGGCATAGCGAGTTCGAGGTATACCTCGATTCTTGCTCAATGACAGCTGAGATAGGCTCCAGCTGCAGATACTGGGAGGATTCTTTCTACCATTATTGTTTTCATGCCTTTATTTTTCTAGTCTTATGGTCTTTATTGACAATGGAGGGACAGAGAATGGGTTTTCTTACAGGGGAGAGACAGTGGGGAAAGAAACAGGGCAAACAGGCCTCAAGTGGGAGTTAAACCAAGGTTGCCCACACAAAGCAAGAGCCTCATTGTATGATAAGGCTGCAGCTGCAACTCTGCCATACTGACACCCCTACAACCTGCAGCAGTTCCTATTATGGTGACAGTGTGGTTTTCAAGCAGACAGTCTGGATTTTAGATTACTCTGATTTTTAACAAGGACTCCTTATATCTTACTGACTGGCATTAGTTATTTTACTACTAGGGATGTATCATATTTGATTTTTGACAGAATCCGAAATACCAATATTTCCAACTCAATAACTGAAACCGTCAACAGTGCAAAGTCTTTACTTTACAAGAAGTGACAGATTCCTGAGACTATTGTTTTATAATAGTGAATTATGATAGTCGCTGAAGTAAAATATGATGGCCTATCATAAGTTTGCTGCTTTTACAGACAGTTAATGGGGTATTTATGGTCAATTTGCATGATCAAATTCTGTCAGTAATTTTGGTAAATATTTTCATATCTGCCAGTGCCAATATTCAGCTTCGAAGGCAAATATCTGGCAATACTAATAATGGTATGATATTGTCAAGCATCCATACTTGGTAGCTGTAGACAGCAGAGGACTCAAACAGAAGCACTTTGTATTCATATATAACTACTATGTGTTTAATGAATACTGTCTGTTTGTTTCTGATCAACTGGAGCATCTCTAGCAAATGAAATGTATTCACCATTCTCCACCACAGGGATGCTCCCGGCACAGCTGACAGCTCAAAGTCTTTGTATCTTTTTTTCCTCACATGGTTAATTTTTCAGCTTTGCGGTTTTGCTTACAGTTATTCATAAAAATGACATTTCTAAAGGGTTTTCTCGTTGGAGGCCACAGTGTCGTGTCATACTAAATGACCGGAGAGTTTACTGTGACTAAGATTCTCTCCTTGATAAATCAGTGAAGAGAAGCAGATTGCTCTGCTGTTTGATGAAGATCAGGTAGTCATACTCTGGTGTTGTAATCTTCCACCAAATATCATTAAACATTTGAAACAGAGTACAACCTCCTCCTTCTGCTTACACACTGAGCGCTCTGCACACTCCCCTGTGTGTAATCTCTTTGAATACTGAACATCCACTGCTGCTGGCTACATACATTATTAAAAGGCTGCAATTAGATTGTCAGACTACGTTCATCCAACAGCACAGAAACACTGGAGTCACCAGACAAATGCACGCTTCCTCAAAACACTTTAAACCAGATTCAGACAGAGCAGTGACAGAGACAGCTGCTTACCCTGGAGGAGAGAAGGACTTGGTTTTTAAGAGGTGCAGGTTTATATCTGAGAAATTTACTCCATGGCTCTGTGTTTCTGTGTCTACAAGTCAGAGTCTGTTTGATCCAGAAGAATTCAGAAAAATCATCTCCTGTCATAGCTGACCCCGAAATCAAAAAGACAGATTTATATTTGTCTTAGAGAGGCCTTATGTGGAAGATGGACATGTACAGCCAGAAAAAAGCATGATGGACATGTACAGCCAGAAAAAAGCATGATGGACATGTACAGCCAAAAAAAAGCATGAAGGACATGTACAGCCAGAAAAAAGCATGGATAATTGAGCTTGTAAATGAAGAATAAACATGAGTTATTGATGGGAAGATGAGAAACACACAGAAAGTCCAGATTGTGTTTGGTCCCGTGGTGCTTGTTGGCTGTGAAATACAGATCTCATTACTTTCTGTTTATTCTTCTGCGGTCAGTTTATCTAAAATTATCTTAGCTCTTTTATTCTCTAATGATCATATCCTTCCAACTTCTCTATTAAGATTTCAATTACTTTTTAATTTACAGAGATAATTAGTTTATCCCATTCATTGCTTTGAATTAGTTCATCCTTACTGGATAAAACACTTTTCATTGTGAAACTGCCAGCTCGTGTTAAAGCAAACGATCAAACTGATCCACTCGTTCATATAAAAGTGAATTTTAAAATGTGGTAATGGAGTAATCAAACCCCGCTGAAGACCTCTGATAGGAAATATATAAACATTTGTTATAATGAGTCAACCTGGATCGTCTTATCTCAAGTTATGAATATGGGTAACCACCATTAACAATGTGACAACAATCCACATAACCAGACACACCAGACAAACAGTTAAGTATATTTCACAAGTCCATCTGGGAAAGAGCCCCTAGAAAGTGTTTTGGGGAGGGCAGAGCTTTTTTTAAGCAGAAATGGCAGGTGACTGGACGATCGTTCTGTCAATCAACATGTATTATGATAAAGATCTAAGGGGGCGGGCGGGCAAGAGTCTTGTGGCCAGACATTCCTCCATGGGGCCAGATGGAGCTCAGTCCAAAAAAATAACATGGAGCTGCCATCCCGTGGGCTCACCACCCACAGAGAGGGGCATGATGGAGGTCAGTGTATTGCTGAATAGGCAGCATTCAAAAGGGGAACCCTGAACCTGATGACTCTTGTCAACAAAGTTTCTCATACCGGCAACTTTAATTCCAGATTCAAACAAAAATGTATTTCTGGTTGTTAAATAGGGAAAACAGCTCTTCATCAGTGTCTTAGGAACCCTGAGAAAAAGCTGCACAAACATTTCCATCTTTGAATAGATCCTTAAGAGAGCAGAGAGGAGCTCTGCTGTCTATAAATCAACATTATTCTCTATCATTAAAACAGCTCGATGCTGTGAGGAGTTTCCATCATGAGAAGAAGAAGTAATCTGGGTATTTATGAGAAAGGATAAAAGTGCCCACAGAGAGGAGAGGATGCTCTGCTGAGCTGATTTACTGTCCAGAAGAAGAACAGTATTCATTATTGATCAAAGAGTCAGACACACATTTCTCTGCTCGCTCCGTAAATCCGTCTGTTTCTCCATCTCAGTGAAGAACAGCAGACTTTCAAGAATGTTTTTTTGATAAGTTCAGACTCAATAATTTCAGCCTCGAAGTACTCAGAGTGCTTTAGAAATCCGTGGCTCTGCTCAAAGAGTATATAACTCAGTCTAAACTGGACTTACTCCTGAAATCAAAACCACCTTCAGATAACAAACCAAAATGTAATGAATTCTTGGTTGAAATTAAAAATCAGCAAAATGTGTTTATAACTTTGAGTTATCTTATTCACTTCTACCAAGTCCCAAAGTCAAAATAACTTGATGTATTTAGTTTGAAGTTTTATTAAAGTCCCACACCTTTCAAATAATTTTAAAAGTCTGTCTAACAATGGAGGGGTGGGTCTAAATCAGAGTGAATGGTGTTTTCCCCTCCCTCTTATGTACACTTTGGTTCTTCACTAAGACTATGGAACTCTTGACAGCAAGCCGCAGTCACCTTGCAAGAAGTACGTACTGCTTTACGGCACAAATGTGAGTTTAGAGTTAGGAAAACAATGGGCAACATTAATGGCAGTTTGCATATGTGTGCTCCCAGTTTCATGAAAGCTGAGTCTTAGGTACCAAAGCTGACTGTGACGGATGAAAATCAAACAGGAAAAAAGAGGGAAGGTAGAGCAAGAAGCCGGACCAGAGTGGAGATTGGATAGGCTTGACATGTTGGCTTGAAGTTCTGGAAGCAACAGGCTGAGGTTAGACGGAGCTGTTCTGCTGCTGTCAGAGGGTGAGTAAAGAAGTCTTTAAAATTTATATTTCATTTAAGCAGCTGAGGTTTTAACCTGTAATATACATATACATATACATACATATACATATATATATGTATATATATATATATATATATATATATATATATATACATATATATATACATACATATATATATATATATATATATTTATTGCAGTGAACAAATAAGTAAACACTAAATGATTAGCACATGAGATTAGCATGTGCTCATTTTTCTTCAGTCATGTCTGATATCCTGCATATTTGCTTTGAATCAAAACATTTCTACATGCTTCTGTAACTTAACTTAATACAGAATGTCTACATGTTGCATTTCAGGCATTTTTATATTTGCCAATTCGATCTTTACCTCTGTGGTAATAATTTAGCCTTACATTCTATCTTATCATCTCTGGATTTTTCTGTATTTGGCACTAAATCATCAGATGATAGTACATAGTTTATTGTGCAAAATAGCAAACACTAATGCATACAAATGGAAAATATTTCTTTTCAAACATGCAAGAAATTATTAAGAACATTTCAACTTAATGAAACATTCATCTGCACTAATATTAATAGAACATCACTGAAAACTCCAGTGTCAAGATTTTTCTATTTGCTTTTCAGTTTTTATCCTATTTTCTAAGGGTGCACTGAATATTCGGTGACCGAATATATTCGGCCGAATAGTGCAAAAAATATATAAGGCCTTCGTGGAGTGAGGCAAAAATAAGGTCAATAGCATCCCCTCAGTAAGGGTCAGACACTCTTATCCACCCTGCCGAAAAAAACACAGTCACACGGGGTTTAACTCTTGACGAAGCTCCGCTGCACTCGGCCGTATAGCTTGGATGAAAAGCCGACGGCTAAGCCCACAAATAAGTGGAGGACGAGAGACTAAACTGTATTTCACGGAACACACAGCCTGGTTTTTGATTTTAAGTTTGCCATCAACGGTGTAGAACCAAAACTACTTCCACACAGCTCTCCTCAGAACAGTTAGAGCTGTTTATGTCCGCTCTACTCGGAGCGGAAACTCTTTGGGTCGAGAGAGCACTGGATGTGTCTGAGGGACAAGCTGTGCTCACAGCGCCCGATGTTGGACGGAACGGTCCACTGCTCCAGGCCTGATGTGTCGCCACACTCAATATTTTACATGCAAATATTTATTTACAATTCGATTACGGATATTTATTCCCATATTTGATCGGTTATTCATATTTTGAATATAAAGTGACTGCCTTAAAGCAGTATTGTTGGTATTATTGGTCTATTGCTATTATTATTGGTCTATTGGTACATATCCATCAGTGTACATTAATATTTTTTAATGCATGTTTTGTTTTGTTTGAAGGCTTAATATGAATGAAAAACTTTGAGGGGCTTTTTTTGAAAAGCAAAGGCTACTGGAATATTGAAAAATGTCATAATATTTAATAAACAATTACTTTTTTTTAAAAACATGTCTAAAAATGTACTCTAAACTATTAATGCACTATCAAAAAATATAGAGAACTACTTTGCCTCCGCATTGGATATTCGGTATTTGGTATTCAGCCCTGCATTTATATATTATTCGGCTTCGGCCACAAATTTTCATTTCGGTGCATCTCTACTATTTTCTTATAACTTTTGATATTCAATGTTATGCACAAACTTGCTCAGGAGGTTTGAATTGCCTCTTGTGAATAAATAAAGTTCTATTTAATCCTTTCTGACCGCCAGAGTATTCAGTGCTTTGAAGCACTGCCTCTGGGGGTCATCCAGGACTCATAGAACCTTGGTTACATACGTGACCTTCACTTTTTTTAATTGAATTGAGATGGTTTGCAGTTTTATTCTTCACAGTAATGGACACCTAAGGCTTGAAATATGTAAAAGTAACTTCAATAATATCATGAAGAATTAGTTGCACAGCACTAAATTTGTGAGTATTGTACATCATTACAGAGGAAAATAAACTGTCCTCTGGTCAGATGAATCTCACTCTCTGACCACACCACTACTGCACCTTCAGAGTTCATTTATCTCCTCAGACCTCCACTACTCTCCTGATCCTCTAACTTCTCCTCAGATCTCCACGACTCTCCTGATCCTCTAACTTCTCTTCGGATCTCCATGAGTATCCTGATCCTCTAACTTCTCCTCAGATCTCCATGAATATCCTGATCATCCAACTTCTCCTCAGATCTCCATGAATCTCCTGATCATCTGACTTCTCATCATACCTCCATGACTCCTGATCCTGTAAGTTTTCAGGGGTCTGAAATGGAAGCTCAGTCCTGTATCTAACATTCATTCAGAAAGATAAAATTACAGAACTGAACAGACAAAATGTTACAACATTGCTTTTTACCAGCTGACACTTTCTAACATGCAGGTGTTATGTTTTTCACTGCTGATGGAGTTTATTCATGACGTGTTCCTGTCTGCTCAGTCATCTGTGTATACTTTGTTTCATATTTAGCAGCTTTACTGAGACCATGGACTCGTCCTACCACAGTCATGTCTCAGAGGGTCCTCAACTTAGCTTAGAAAGTTTGTAACATGTAAAGTTTTCTCAATGAACGAGCTCCTCCAGAGGAGCCTTCAGGCGCAGCCTAAAAGTGCGTTCACACACGGAACGCTACTTAAATTTTTCAACTTTGGCGACCAAGCACAGTAACCTGGTTTGTGACCAAAACAACCCCAGAGATCCCATCTGCAGCAACATGGGGGCGGCCCCATGTCTCCAAAGATGTGACCAAGGCCCCATCCACACAAAGCCAAACCGAGGTCTAAACGCATAAGTTTTTTGCCGAATCTGCGTATCATCCATACGAAGACGGGCGTTTTGGGGGTCTGTAAAGCGATCATTTTGAAACCAGGTTCCAGAGTGGAAAGATTTTGAAATGCCGATACGCAGCTCCGTGATTACTGGCTCTCTGTAACTTTTCAGATACGCTTACGCCATAGTTTTATATAGTCACTTGACACGCATGCGCCACACACACGACAACAACAATGGCGGCGTCGTAAAGCATATGTGCGGATGAAGCTACTATCCCTGTTGCAGCAAAAATCTCCTTCTCAATCACCACCGAGTTGAACAAACAATTATCGAGGACACATTACGGCACTTTATGAACACTTTATCACAATCTCTGTGTACAACTTTTGCCGCAAGTGCACATGCCCACTGTTTTTCATCTGTTTCCGCTTGTTTCCATCAAATCGTTACAGCGCCCTAGAGGTCTGGCATGTGTTTTACAGCGTTTTGATGCGACGAGTGCATTCATATGGACGCACACATTTTCTGAGACGCTTCGTCTTTATGACGATCGTTTTGGAAACTGTTCAGCGATTTGTCTTTGTGTGGATGGAGCCCAAGTCACCCAGATCTTGTCTGTCATATTGTGTGAGATGTGGTCATGCCCGGTTGTGGCTGTACAACTGACAGCTGACATTTGAAAGGTGATTTATTAATAAAAACATGATCATACTGTGCCTTATCAGTCCACATGGTTAATTGTCTCTGTGGACTTTCTGTTGTCTTTGCCTCCCTCTGTATGTCAAAAAATGCACATTGGTGTGAGGTGCTCTGTTTACAACAGCGTAGTTACACTCAGCGTCCATAGAGGCCATTAGAAAGCAGAATGCCAATCTTACTGGGGTTTTAAAGGGACTGTAAGGAGTTTCTAAGTAATTACAAAAAAGTCTCACTTTTAGATATATACCTGATCAAAATACACACATTAAGATGACTTTTATAGCATCAAAACAGGTTATCTATAAATGCTATTCCTTAGCCTTCTGGTCGGGTCGGACAGGGCTGGACTGGCCTGGATACTCAACTTCGGGAACAAGACAATTAAAACCAGAGCAAATTTATATTATTTGGACACGTCTTAGAGCAACCGGGCTGTTAGTAGCGATATATAGCTGGCTACAACTACGATACTAAATTTTCCAAAAATTGCTTGTTGTCACACATCAAAAACTACCGCTACACAACTAGAAAGAGATACATTACCTCGTCGCTTTGCATCCTGTAAGTTGTTGAAAAAAGAAGTTGTAAAGCAATGCAGAGTTCTGAGGAAGGTCTGAACTGCATTTATCACAACAAACACACGCTTTGGCTTCAGTCACGTCTTTGGTGCGTTCCAGTTGTAGTCAGAAGTAGGAATTTCTGGGTCCCGAGTAGGAAACTGCAACTGGAATGTCCCGTGATAATCACATTCTTCATGTGGTATTTGTGAACAACAACGCAGGGCGTGCTAACAACAACAATAGCCTGGTAGATCGGCATGTTTTTCCGACTTCAACTGGAATGCCAATAAGTCAGAGATGATGTCACTCCCATTTCCGAGGTTACTGAACGCAGCATTACGGCAGTCGCCGCCGCGTGCTCATGGGTAGCAGAGTCTTTATGTCGCCAGTAATAGATTCTCCTCATAGCACCTTTAATATCTATTAAATACATTCCAGATCAGGCTTAACAGAATACACCAAATGAGTTTCTTTATTTTTCTGCAGATGCTAAAGCCTGCTCGTTCTTGTCTGATCAACATTATATAGAACCTAAATGAAAATAAATACCCTTAACTTCTTCCAAGTAAAACTGAGAAAGAGATTTTTAATGTAGAATCTTAAAAATGAGGTAATTGTTGGAGCTAGAATGTGTGTTGTGATTGAGAATCAATGTAATTCTCTTATCAACTTTGTATAGATCATATAGCTTCTTATCAAGGGAAGGGGGTAAAATAATGATTCATGTGACTCTTTTTTTTGGTTAAACCCTGGCTCCTTTTGCATCTGCTTTGGTCAGATCAAAGATTCAGACACCTTGACCAGACAATTACAGGGCCACACAAAGAGACAAACAGCCATTCACACCCAAACTCATACCTAAGGACAATTTGAAGTCACCAATCAACCTAATGTTTTTGGTCTGTGGGAGAAAGCAGGAGTGCCTGGGGGGGACATGCAAACTCAATTACAGAAAAGCTCTGACTGACCCAGGGATTGAACCAGGAACCTGCTTGCTGTGACGCACGTGCACTGACTGCTGCACCACCATGCCACCAATCTCAAGATAATGAAACGCATCAATCAACAACTCCAATTTGTTTCAATACTGATGCTGCATTTCAGTTTTTTCCTCATGAAAGCTCATCAAGTCAAGGCATTACATGCTAGGTTAACAAACTGAAACATCGTACAAATGACCTAAAACATGGCACATTTTAGGGATTGAATTAAAGCATTCCCCAGTTTCTTCCCACTGACTTAAGTGACCAGATGTTGCTCTTAGTCCGAAACACATATTGTGTCCCCTACTGTAGAATATTTCGGTAAAGACTAATTTTAATGGTCAGTAACCAGACTGCACGTCATTCAGACAAGGGTGAACTCATTTTAAAAATGAGTTAACAAAAATCAACTACATTGTGTTTCGTGTAAATCTAATAATTACACTATTCAGTTTTATCTTTTTAATCAATCAAACATTATAAAGTGCAAAATCATTACAGACGTTATCACGAGACAGGTTGGAGTCAACCGCTGAATCTTTGCTACAGTATTTTTCCATGTCAGGAATTTTGTAATGGTGTAGATGGGTTTCTGTTTGGTTGTCAGCCTTGATTATATCCAGTTTTTTTTTTTATCTCCCTCTCTCGCTCTTGCATTTATCTGACTGTAAGTTATACAGACTGATTGGATGGACTGGATGGACTGGGGCCCCACACTGGAGATCAAAATGTTAACCTAAATCTGTCACACCATCTCTATCACAACACAACAAAGAGATTCAAACAGTGCAAGGCTAACAGACTATTATTCATCGAAAGCAAGGGCAAAAACACAGAGTCTTAACAGCTCTGAAAAGTACACACAGTAAATAACATCATGTCTGCCAACACTCTGAGGACTCCTGGTTTCTATGTCTTAAGACTTAATAATGTCTGCCTTTGTATTAAGCTTATATTGGTATCCACAGATGTTTGCCAAAAAAGGTGATAATGTGTTTTTTCATAAGTGGTCTTATGACATGAGGGTGGAAAGCTGTTAGAAAACGAAGCCACTAGCCTGTTCCTAATTCTAAAAGTTCAAATATGCATTTATGTAGTGAAACAGCTGCTCATGAAACGTCCTCTTTGTGCAGTGGCAGCTTCAGTGTCATGGAGCTCATGTTAGCATTTTTACTGGTACTGTATGTTGATCACAGCTCACACCCTTGAGATGACGTTCAAAGTCACTAAAAAACGCAACTCCTCTCCATTCAAATGCTCAGTCTAAACTTCAGCAGGTCATCTTCATCATGTTTACATTCTTAAATAATCGAGTTTCTGCCATGCAACTGGCTAATCAGCTATTTTTAATACTAATTTTATTTTTTCCATGACTCACGACTGGATTCGGCTTCAATTCTGAAGGTGACAATTTGATTCTTTCTGTCTTTCTTATTCATCTCAAAATCTAAAAAAAAACAACAAAGTCAAAATAACACACGAGTACATCAAAACAACTGTACATGTCCATCAACTGAATTTACACAGGAGTGCATTCATATGTATGTCAACACCACGACCAGTTTGAGGTGAAGAAAGAAGCAAAGGGCTTTTTCTGGTTCTGCCCATGCCTTACAAATCAGATCCAATAATGAATCAAAGTCATAATTCATTCCCAGCTGTCATTATTCAAGGAAACAATATAAAAACATGGGTCACAGGCTCATTTTACAAACTATGGTAAATCTTCATAGAATAACAGCATAGCATAGGAAGCACTAGCAGGGCGGCCCCCAAAAAAACCTCGGTTCACAATTCAAGATTTGATTCGATGCCCCCCCCCATTTAAAATGAAATAACTACTCACTGTAAATTAAATTCCAAAATATGCTTTTATTTATACAATATTGTACTTAAATATGCATTTAAAGCGCCTCCAGGTCAAAAAATCAACAAAGAAGTCGACACAAAGTGCTACTACCACCGACAACAACCGCCTTCAGACACAATTTGCAGCGAGGTGTTGTTTGGTGTTCATCAGACGCTGCAAAACAAAACCAATTCCAAATTACGGACGTTGAGGGACCTTTCTTGGGCAGGAGCCCCTCTTTCTCCTTGCCAGTTACGGCTGCCACCACCATGTTGTCTATGTTGTTTATGCTTGTGGCGTTTCAGGAGGAGGAGAGTGACAAACTGCAGCAAGTGCACAATGGAAAGCCTCGGGTCCTCGCGAATGTGAAATGAACGGTTGAATTAAAAAAAAAATCTTGAACTCGAGTTTCAGGAAAAACGAATCGATTTGGCTTGCCAACTCGATTTTTAAATCTTTTAAATCGATTTTTTTCCCAGGCCTAGGAAGCACTCCATGCTTTCTTAAAATAATAAGCACCTCCAAAAACATCAAAGTATCTATTATATACATTTATTTATGTCTCTACAAACTGTATCATGCACACAGAATATACAAAAAACATATTGGTTTATGTTTGCAAGTCTGTTTTCATGACCATCCATCTTATAACTGATTATATACATACAATATACTTCTCCACAATGTATCTTTTGTAAACTACACTTATGTGTTACAACTGAATTGATTTATTTATTTCGGTCACGTCAGCACACTTATACAGCATCACACATTGTCAATAGTTGATCAAATGTACATGTCCGAAAGGGAAGACGGGAGAAGCAGAGCTTATCTAGTCCCGTCCCCATTTTCTCAGTATTTAGTCTCCTCTTTTCGAAATATCATCAAATTATTATAAATTTTTAGTCCATTTACAGAAGTATGACATAATTCTTGACTGTCCTTTAGTGTCCGTATTTGACATATTATGACTAATCCTTTGTTCCACGTAAGGCATAGTCCAATTCCTTGTTCCGCGTAAGGCATAATTCATGACTGTAAACAGATAATAAACAGAATTCATATTATTCATAAGAAATCAAAATGTGTTGGTATAAAAGCATTTTTTTGTTATATTACTTTTATGAATCCATTGATATTTGTCTGTAGGGTAATTAAAACATTTTTATGTTATTACACATTTTTAAAGTGACATCCAGGCTGTTCTAGAGTTGACACCACAAACAGAAATGCACTTTTTAGAGCTCAGTGAACGATGGGGCAAATTAAATTACGTTTACCTTTAACATTATAGCCTCCGACTCTTTTTAAATATCTTTTGTTAATTACCAGGTAAAACTATTCAGCATGTAATAGTCAGGAGTCTGTAGGTCAGTGTTCCACTTCTTTCAACCCCAGGTAATGTGTGTAGCTTGACTGGTTCCATTTTAATTTGCAAAGTCTGCAGACTGAATACGCCATGCCAAGCTAATGGATGTGTCACTGGGGACACTGCAAAATCCAAAATGCACCCACACGCTTTAATGAAGGGAAACATCACTGACACAACGACCTAAAGGTCTAACTTTAGTAGCACCACTGTACTACCAGCATGCTCCTTGATAACAACCGTGTACGATGGAAATCAAACAGTGCTTGAAATAGGACCACAAACATCTTTGTTAATACGTTTTTTTTATAAAACGTTGAAGCAATTCAGAATCTCAGAGACCTGGGCTCATGATTCTGACATGAATCCATTCTTCCTGACTCCTCTAATTGAACAGGCGTGCCTAACATAGTGGGCAATGCATGTCAGAGATCCGCTGTAGACCTGATCAACTCAATTAAGATCAGCCTACAGTACAAGATGGCTAAAATGAAGTCCTGTGACAGACACTATTTCCGTAATAGGACACATTTCTGATAACAATAAAAACTGCAGTAGATTATCTCACACCTATGAAACACCAGGTCACCATTTAAAGTAACAATCTTTGACTACACCTTTAAATAACAAGTCTGCCATGATGCACCCATCAGTGTCATGGAATTCTGCCGACAGCAAATCAGAAAAACAACACACCACACAGAATCTGGAGCCCGATGCCCAATGCCATAAGGAGGTTCTCTTCTCAATGCATTAATCATCTTGGGAGGCTAAGTCCTGCTGGCTGTGGTCAATAATCAGCAGGTGGGAGTCAGAGAAGATGGAGGCAGTGACAGACACTCAGAGAGACGGGGAGCAAGAGGGAAAGGGCACACCGGTTAGGGAGCACCATCCTCAAGTTAAAAGGTCACAGAGGATCATCACACATGAACGCCTCGTCTTTCCTCTCACACACTGCGGTTCTCTCTGGAACAACCTCAAAAGTACAACCAGTTATTCAAACATCACCATGGAAACTGCGAGTACACCTCAGGAGAATAAATGACAGCGCACTCCTTAACATGGACAAACACTTGTGTTCAGATTCAATTTTGATAGAATATTAAAGGAAGGCAGAAATGTGTTTAAAAGAGAAAATAGGAATTCAATTGTGAAGATAAATGTTGGAAAAAAAATTATCATGAATCCAAAGTTCTAAAAAGCAATTTGTTCTGCATCCAGGCGCACTGATGTGCTGCTACACTCAATATTTTACATTCAAATATTTATTTACTATTCAGTCACGGATATTTATCCCCATATTCGAACGGTTATACGACCATCCAATACAAAGTGAGAGCCCTAGTAGTCATCATTACAGCATCGATTTTAGCACCACAAGATATCTGGGTCTGCCTGTACATGCAGTCTGTTGGTTGGCATGAAGGGGCTTTGCCATCTCCTTAGCTTTTTTTTACCTCTGAGAAGCATTTGTAATTCATTATTTCTATTCTGTTGAAGCTTTATTACCTCCTTGTGGTAACAAAAAAGGTTGAATCTTTTAATATCTTGTAAAGTATTTATTTTTTACACAAAATTACGTGTTGTAGTATCGATAAGTATCAATACCAATAAGGAGTATCGGTATCTGTATCAGTATCGATAACATCATAACGATATACATCCCTAATTACAGGTCATATCAACCCTCAAGTCCAATGAGAGGCTGCAGAAACAGCTTCCTCAAAGAGGAATGTAGAGCAAAAACATGCTTGTGAAGATAATTGGACCAAGGACCAACCAATGTCAGTTTGTAAGCAACAGCACTCACCACACAAAGCTCTGCAAAAATCATCATCTGATACGTTTAGGAGGTCTGTACAATAATGACTGTATGTGCTTGTGTGTGTGCATGGTTTCTGCTTGTTTACTTACTTTAGCCTTTTTAATGTATATCACTTATAGTATTTATTAGAACGATGCACTGATAGGATGGCACTTAAATTTCATTGTACTTGTTACAATGACAATAAGATATTCTGTTTCTGGTTCAATGTGTTGACTCTAAATCGCACTTTGGTGTGAGTGTCTGCGTGAGTTATTGTCTGTCTTGACACAGCCCAGCTATTGGCTGGCAACCATTTCAGGATGTACCCCACCTCTTGCCTACGTGGTGTTGGCCGGGATTGGCCTTAGCCCCCTGTGACCATATAGGGGTTAATTGGTATAGAAAAGTGATGGATTTTTTCTTTAGCAAAAGAAATTTGTCTTACACTTGGATAAACTAATTACTTGAAGTTATTATGGAAGAAACACACCATTTACAATGAGACTTTGCTGACTGGTGAAGTTGTATCACTTTGAGTGTCTGCTAACCTCACCTATGTAGTGCTATAACATTCGCATCGAGCGTAAAACCAGTTAGCTGCCATCTACCAAACTCCTCAGGGTCTCATAAACAATAAAGCTGCACAAATTGGTAAGACTTGTTAAGTCCCAGGTGGTTGGAATAGCCTCTCTCTCCAAACATAGGCTGGAGGCTTTCTTAGCACAAGCACAGTACTGTCCTAAACTGGAAAAAAAGTCCGGTGACAGGTGGTTTCTGCAGAGGCACAGGGAGGCAAAAATAGAATGACAGGAATATTATTATGTTAGATAAACTACATCCATTGATCATTAATAGTTTTATCCACTTCTGCTGGGATGGAAAAGATATTTTGTGCTGATTGTGGCAATTCAGCTAGTCAAAGGATCTTTGTTGTCTTGAATAGAGGGGTCTGCTGCACAGACAACACATACAGCACATTCTGCTCAAGTGACCAGAATTAGCAAAAAGGAACAAAATAAAAATTTAAAATAATTTTAAAAAGCATCAAGTAAAAAGTGCAACAATTCAACTAAATTAATTCAAATAAATTGTATTATTGTTTACTCCATCAACCATTTCTGACCATGTTAAAGTTAAGTGACTTATGATGAAAGTTCACTGTGTCGAGCTGCCTGTGACTCACATTCACACACCAGCAAGCAGCTAACAAACACCTGATGGACTTTTTAACATAACCGTGGGTTATACTTGTAACCTTGCAGTAGAGCTTGATCTGCCTGATTCACCATCTGAAACCGAACAGTTGGCGCGTTGGTGTTATTGAGATATTGTGCTTGCTTCATCCCTCGGTGGTAACGGCTTGTCACTGATGCAGAGGGCCTCCTGCAATTTACTCAGCTCAGGAGGCTGAATGAAATCCTGTGTATCAGAGTGTGGCTCCTGGTGGTTTAAACAAAAACACCAAACAAAGGAAGTGATATTCTTTTAAACTCAACACAACTACAGAGTGCATGTAAGCACCAGGAAAATGTGTTTTCCAGGCGAGGATCCCTTCAAGAATATCCCACTGGCCACAGCGTAAGACAAAGTGTTTCTAAAGCATGGAAACATCACTGAGATGACCATCTAGTCAGAACTGGCAGTTTTTTACACTTTGGTGCAGTTTGAAAGCCCAAAGTGGCCAAAACTTTTAGATACAATTAATTCAACTGTTGCACAGTCATCAGTAAAATAGGTTGTTTCATAGGGACGAAAATTTAAAAAGCACTGGCTGCAGTTTCATTTAGTGTTTAGCAAAGACAGATTAATCCCTAAAATCTCCCTCTGTGACCTCCAGGCCTGCATTCCAGTCACAGTGACTGTAAGGCATCAATCATAACTCAAGACATCATAATTATGGATCATATTTATGGCATAACCAAGTCTCAAATTTTTGTAAAAACAACCATGATCTAAGATGTCACAGTGATATAAACTAGAACAGTTCATTAAGACCTTCTTTTTTTACATCTGAATATTTCAACATAAAACAAACCTCACTTTCTGCATTAGTATTTTGTAACTGAGCCTTTTTTTACAATCAATAGGAAATGGCATGAATGCATCTGGCATACCAATATGGTAAGGTAATGAGAGCAGTACAAATGTGAAAATTAAGTTGTCAACATCTCTCTTTTCCTTTGTCTTTGTTGATTAACTGCAATAAATAGTGGTTGTGAGTAAACGGATGCCTTCAGTGGATCAAAACAGCAGAAGAGATAACAACCCCATGAGCCAAATGTAATCTGTTATTTCTATTATGAGTCCATCAGCGAGGTTTCAGCTTGAACTGATGGTGAAGACGTAAGACAATGAAGCTGCCAACCGCTCAGGGGACAAGGGGAGATTTATCAGAATGTCTGCTTCACTAATCACCTCTGCTGCTTCAGCTCTTTACAAACTGAATCATGAATCAACACGCATGAGTCTGCCAACGGGATTAAGAGACACACTCATTACTGTCAGAGACAGAAAACACAATCACTCATTCAGAAAAACACCTGGACAAGCAATTTTAGGTCAATGAAGACTTTCTGCAGAGGGCTGTTGCTATTCTCTTTTTTCTGCATTTGGATGATGACAGCTTGAATTTCAGTGAGCCAGATTCAATTTCTTCTTCACCTTGGTTTGAGAATACTTTTTGCAAAGAAACAGAACTGGAATAAAAGTGAACATTGAACATTGCAAACATTTTTCTCTAACGGGTTACTAAAGCAGTTCACGTCCTTTTTTTTTTATTCTTTTTGACCAACATTCATACAATATTCAATTTCAAAATCATAATTTCACATACTCATTCTTGTTTTGGTCAAAAGTTACTTTGCATTTCAAATATAAATCCCCTCCATCTTTAAACTCACACTGAGTGCAGCTTTCTGGAAAATGGATGAACAGAGCAGAAGGAGTGGCGTAGGGCAGAAAAAGGGAGAGTGACATGTTCCTATATTATTCAAATAAATTGTATTATTGTGTTACTCCATCAACCATTTCTGACCATGTTAAAGTTTAGTGACTTATGATGAAAGTTCACTGTGTCGAGCTGCCTGTGACTCACATCCACACACCAGCAAGCAGCTAACAAACACCTGATGGACTTTTTAACATAACCGTGGGTTATACTTGTAACCTTGCAGTGCAGCTTGATCTGCCTGATTCCCCATCTGAAATCAGGCGGCTCTATCTTGCCAAGCTCCATTCCAAATTGACTGTGCTTGGCCCATAGTGTAGCCCAGTCAATGTCCTCTGAAGTAAGAAAGAAGTGAAGCTACAAGCGCTTATGGAAGCAGAAGCAACTGCCAACAGAGATTAGCATAGATGCTAAAAGCTTCAGCCGCAGTTTTATCAGATCAGGACTGAACTGCTTTATTAAATGAAAAACAAACTATAATGAAAGCACTTTCTTAGAAAGAATATTTTCGCTCCACTCCCGACAGGTTTTGGCGATAGTATGTTCTAATGTTTTGTCCTTTATACTGAGGCAATTGTCCCAACTACTACATTATCTGATCGGTTCGTAATAGATGTGATTGACATAATTGTCCAATCATCTGGTGCATGTGTTTTGTAAAGAATGTGCAGTGTCCAGGCACTTCCTATGAGCTACTGCTCAGATGGACAAGTCAATTACACTCTGTATGTTGACATGTCCATCTGTCAGGGTAATATATTTGAAGACCACCTGGGCAGCATCCAACAGAACATGATCGGGGAGAGTAGAGCCTTTATGGGTGTGTAAAAAAAATTGTATAACAATTATTACAGGCTAGTCAGATTTTTTGCAATCATGCTTTCTTCACAACTAACCTACATTTTATACTGCTTGATTTCTGCTCCCTGTAAGCCTGCTCAGACAACCATTTCAGATGTCCATGTCGGGGTCTATGACCTGCAGCCTAAATTTGCACAAAGGTGGCACGTGGACATATTAATCAGTTCCTGGTTGAAATCAAAATGAAATTGGTTATTGGACAAAAAAACAAGAAAAATAACAGCATGACATGCATCAAGTTACGAGACCAATATTGCACATCTCATTAAACTGTGTTTTTTTATTTATTTTGAACATCAACAGAAAAACGCATACAACCAGGATAAAAAAAATACAAGAAAAATACTCTGAAAACAATGCATTATGATGTGGTGTTTCTGTACTCAAAAAAGAGTGGTAAGAAGTCGAACCTGATCATATTTTTTATCCATAATACACCCAGTTATTTGACTTCCTTTCCATAACCTACAGAGCTATAGATTCTCTTAGACTGGCTCTAATAAATCAGATAATTTAATAACAATTTTGGCTTTCATCAAGGAATGACTCATTACGATTTTTTTCATATGAATTCTATGTATAAAACATAAGTCTTATAATACCTTGGTTGGCAGGTACTTGATGGATGGAGTCTCATATCTGGGCCTAGGCATATAAATCGGGCCAAAGCTCTACAAACCAGGCTAATAGACACTTTGGGAGTCAGACCGGTGTTTTAAGCTTTTCCCAGAGGAGCAGACAGCGAGCGGTTTATGGTAATCTGGAGATACCTGCTTTGCTTTGTTCAAATATTCCATGGGGCATCTTAACAGCATGAATGCCCCAGTTTGATAACACCACTTCGAATGATATGAAGAAAACTGCAAGGACTTGTTCAATCCAAGGAATTCACAGAACGTTGAATCATGAAGCAGCAGAAGACAACAACAGGTGCCACTTCTGTCAGCTAAGAACAGGAAACTGAGGATACAGTTCAAACAGGCTCACCAAAGTTAACAGTACAGGACTTTTAAAATGTCTTCTGGTCCGGATTTCTGCTCCCGATTCAGATGGTGGATCAGAAACAACACAGAGCCATCCTGCCTCTTTGGACCATTCAGTGCCTAATGAACATCTTTGAAATGTCACAGACTGGGTTTGTTGCTGACCACGCCCTTACGGACTAACAATATATGCATGAATTTTTGCCATTATCAAATACTTCTGAACTCATTATCACCAAAACCTTTAAAGACATCAGTACCATTATTTTTGGGTGAAAAAATACCCAATCTGGCTTTTATGCTGCAACAGTTCATTTGTGTAAGAGCATATGTGGGGGGAATCACAATATTCTCTGATAAAGGGCCATGTTGAAATAATGTAGACTCTCAGTCATACTTAGGAGACGATTATGGTACATTCAGACATCCATTATCTATATGTTTATCCCTTTCAGGGTCATGGAGCCTAGCAGACATTGGATGAGAGGTGGGGTACACTCTGAACCGGTCACCAGCTGATTGCAGGGCCACATAGGGAGATAACCATTCACACCACACTCATACCTAAGCGCAATTTAGAGTCACCAGTCAACCTAATGAGCATGTTTTTGGTCTGTGGGAGGAAGTCAGAGTGCCCTGACAAAACCCACACACTCAAGGGGAGAACATAAAAACTCCATATAGAAAGGCCTTGGCTCAAACAGGATTCAATCCAGTAACCTTTTTGTTATGAGCACTACCTGCTCGTTTACTGAGCCGCCCACATTCATACATTACTGATATTTCAGCAATAAACATTTACAAGTCGATGCTGCAACACAACAAGATCCACACCATGAAAAGGGTTTGAAGATTTGAAGGGGTCAAAACAGCCCCAGCGGCCTGGATAAGCTGACTGGGAAGCTCCCTGTTTTCTTGAAGATAAGCACTTCAATAACTTTAAAATGATTTTGATGACAGACGTAATGGTTTGAATTCAAATCAGTAATGAAACTGACGGCCATTGATGCACATAGAAAAACTCACTGCCTCCACCTTTGTTTGTACTATTTCAGTCTGAGACAGCAATGGTTTTTCTTTCTGTGTATCAATAGTCATCATCGTGTAGCCAGTTTCATCAGTGACATGAATTTGCCCCTAAACCCTTACATTAAAACCAGTTTCAAGTTAATATTAATGCTTCAAATCCAGAAGCAAGACATCTCCACACATGCTTACATCGGCTTACTGGGCAGTTTCAAAACTTCCAATGTGCCACTGCTGTCAACTTTTTACCCAATAAGTGCTGGATACTTCCAGCAACCTTGTGATATGACACACATCTCAGCTACAGAGGCCGCAACACAACATGTATGACATGACTAAATTGTTGACATTAACTTCCCCACAAGTTTGTACCTTTACAGTAAAAAACTAAACCAGGATGGACAGGGATCAGAGATTCCTATGATCTGAGAAACTTAATTTTCAGGTCTTTATTGATCTTAGAAGGCATTTAAACCCTAAAATGTGCTCTACATCAAGTAGTATGGCATCTACTGCCATCTTCTGAACTGATTATGGATGACATTACCAAAGGTCAATTTCACAGGTGTTATCAGCCTGTGGGGCGCATCCATTCTCTAAAATCTGTATTCATATGTCGATGAGGAGCAGATAACAATATATTGCCATATCAATTGTTTAACACTGACATTACAAAACCAGTCAGTGTGGGTTCTACCCTGTCTAAGTTTGAGCTGACGGAGGAGATATGTGTGGAATTTTCACATCTACAGGAGCTGATATTTTACTTTTCAATCTGTTATCTGCTAATGTTGTTCCTGTGCTGATGATTCCCCCAACACCCATGCCTTTATGAACAGTGCACCCACTTCCAGCAGGATAACACACCATGTCATGGTTTCTTGAACATGACAGTGAGTTCACTGCACTCCAGCTGCATCCACAGTCTGCAGATATCAATCCAATAAAGCAAATTTGCGAAGCTGAAGAACAGGAGATTCATATCATGGAAGTACGGGTGACAAATCTGCAACAACTGTGTGATGCATGCATACCAACATCTTTTGTTTCCAGCATGCTGGTTAATCTATATATCCAATTATAGAGGCTGAAGTCAGGGGGGGTCATGCCTGGTGTAAGCAAGGTAAACCTAATAAAGCGGCCAATTCGTGTGTAACACAGGTTGGAAATTGAACTTTAATGTTTGCTATAATGTGAGGGACTTGTGAAAATGCATCCTTAGCTCCTGCAGGGTGTGACCTCGTAGAAATGGTGCAAATATTTGATTAATTAAAAGCTGTACTGGTATTTAGTTTAAAGGTTTTCTGCAGGGAAGGTGCTTCATGATGAAACAAAATAATAACATCCAAACTGCTGCAACAGGCTCATCTCAAATTGTTTTGTCTGAAGCTGCACATTAATGCGATGAAACAGCAGGGAGTACCCGGAGTAGCCCCTTGTATTCCTGCTTCATTCACACTTACCAGGTGAATTATGATGTCACGACTCGGGACTACACACGTGCACGCACACCCACACACACCCCACCTAACAAAACGTACACCTGCTCCTCTCATCTCCACACTTACGCGTACAGTCGGCAGTCATTAGTGTGAAGCGCACAGTGGAGCAGGTTTTTGCATGTGCACGGGCTGATAAAGCTGCGCGAGCTTTAGGAGGGTGCAGACACTTTGCTCCGCCGCAGCTCTGCACCGTGCTATGACTCATACAGCCTTCCTGACGCTGGAAAAGACAATTACACGGAAACGCACCAAAACCAGCCTCCGCATGCAGCAGGAGCAGACAGAGCCCGAAGCTGGCCCGGGAATCCCCGTTCAGCTCTCTCTGGGGCTTACCTTTCTCTGCCGCGAAAGGAACAAACTCAGATCTTCCTCTTTGGTGTCTGTTGCTGCTGCTGCCTGCACACTTCGTCTCCTCCTCCTCCTCCCAGACGTCGCATCTCTCCCCGGTCCTGATGGAGGAGAAAGCCGCGTGCAGACCGCCAAACCTGACTGGAGCTCTTCGCGGTGGCCCGGTGGGGTGTTAGATGAAGGTGTTTCAGGATGAGGAGCTCTGATGTTCCTCACAGAGTCCAAACAGTCTGATGGATGTCGCTCGGCTTCCTCGAGGGGTGGAGGTTTGACGCTCGTGACGCATTCAGGGACTCTTCAGAAGCTCGTATTTGTCATCTCCGAGCAAACATTGTAACTTTAATATTCTTGAGACGATTTAATTAGTTTATTGAAAAATAAAGCGTAAAGCTTGTGTTTCGATTATAATCCAGATAACCTAATTATCAAATAATCAAAGTACCGGAAACTCCAGGTCTATCATATTGACGAGGCATCATTTTGAACCTTTTTTTTAATTCAATGAGGACAAAGGACTTTTTGCCATATGAGATTCATCAGCATTATCCTGAGGGTAATGGTTCTTAAATGGCTGGATGGACCCACCAGCAGGTCTCTAATGTGTGCTGGATATAAAAGGATACACAGAAGCCCTAAGAAGACATTTGTCCTGTATTTTATTTGAAAAAAGGTCATTTTTTTTAAGTGGGCAGACATATAGATACAGATAACAGTTCATGCATGCATTCACGTGTAAGAATAGTTTAACATCACCAACTGACCTGGAGACCATGTTAGTAGAGTACCCAGAGAGCACCCATGCATGCACATGGAGAACATACACACTCCACAAAAGTCAAACTGGCAGCCTCCTTTGTTTTGGTCAGCTCAAGGCGACTGTAACTGGACAAAAGAGAGTCTAAGCTTGCCTTTTTAAGTTACTGTTACCTTTCAGTTTATATAATATTGCCAGTGATCATTTCACCAATGGATTTATGATCTTACTCAGTCTCAAGGTGTTTTCAGTTCAGCTTTGTGTTTATATGTTTAAATGAAGCCTCAGGCATCATGAAGGAAGCAGTAAAGAGATGAAAAACAAACAAACAACAGAATCCAGTTTTTGTCTAACCTATTTGACTTCAAGGACTTTCAAGTGACCTGGTTGGTGAATCAAATGCAAGCTTGTGATTGGCCATAGCCTTCAGGTGAGAGAACACACGCAATGGAACATGATCTCATGAGTGCACCAACTTGTTTTCTTGTTTTCTTGGATGGCTGATATGTGAAGAGGCTGAAGAGTTATTGTGTTTCTGGCAGACAGCCTCAAGCTTGGCAAAAAAAAAAAAAGTACTATTTGCATTTTTAACTTTCCTGAGAGTTGTACCATTATATATATATATATATATATACATATCTATATATCTATATCTATATCTATATCTATATATATATCTATATCTATATCTATATATATATATATATATATATATATATATATATATATATATATATATATATATATATATATATATATATATATATATATATATATATATATAAGTTACCTTTAACTTTGGGCAATATATGAGATGATGAAATTAAAGCTTGTGTTAAAAAATATTTAATTAAACTTTTGCCAAAATGAAAAACAAATAGAAAAAAAAAAAATAATGATTATAAAACTGATAATTCCTGCAGTACATGAAGGCAGCATGGGAACTCCTCTTTTATCCAAACAGACAGGCAGAGAACACGCTTGGTCCTAGCGCCTCCGCTTCACTTCTTCATTCACTTTGGCCTAGATGTTCAACAGGTGGAGACACAAACATTCCTCTCTCTCAGTTTTAATGGTTTTGATCTAATGAGCAGAAACAATTATCATGTGGGAATTCATAGATAATATTTCTCACAACTCAAAGCAAGGTCTCATCGGCAGAAATAGGAAATGAGAAGTGTTAATTCAACAATTGCATATATCGAGTTGTAGTTTTTGGATCCAGTATGCATAATGAAAATAGCAAATATGATATTCCTTTGCAAACACAAAACTAAAATAAAACTATTCATACATTTTCAGAAATTAAAATCCCCACAAATTTAAAAACGCATCTCAATCTCAAACTGCTTGATATCAAAATATAAACAGCTTTTAGTTTTTAGTGGTGCTGTTTACATTGTATGGATTCTAATACAACTGTTGCCATTTTGGGGCAAAGAAGAAACATTCTCTGATCATTAGGGTCAATTTTTATCATTTAGAGTCCTATATATTGTTATATTATTGTTATATATATGTGCTTTCTTGACTCCAGCTATTAGCACTTTTAGTTTGTATTTACTCTTTCATAATGGATACTGAAGCTCTTCTGAGAACACAAGATACTGTAAAAAAAAAAATGCTCCATCAGGTCTTGAACACACCGCAGTAAATCTTACTTATGTGACTGTAACTGACATAAAGTCTATATGTATGATCCTGTGCTGCAGATGTGATGTTTTTTTGTTGCGTGTGTGTGTATGTTGTGAGTATATGCTTGAATGACTCCTCACTTGATCATGCATGTGCAGATGTAAAGCTTGGTTGCCATGGAGATGTGAGGGTGGATTCAGTGTGCCATGGTTCCCATGGTCCAATTATTCAGGAGACATGGGAACTGTCACAACATGTTCAAGCAACTGTGAGCCTTTAAGCCATCTGAATCAAACTGGAGTTTATTTTAATGCCTCTTCATCAGACCTGAGAAATATGCTAATCTGTCACATTGTTAGGTACACCTGTACCTAAACAACTGCTTGTTTGTGCAAATAGTCAACAGCTTGGCAGTGACTCAGTGCATTCAGAAATGCTGACATGGTCATGCAAAGGTTCAAGCTGAGCAACAGGATGGGTAAGAGAAGGATTTAAGTGACTTTGAAAATGGCATGGTTATCAGTGCTTGGTGCTGATCCTCGAGGATTTTCATGCATAACTGTCTTTACTGTTTATAGAGGACCAAATAAGAGAGAAACTGAGGCTACAGTTCACACTGACTCACCAAAGTTGAACAACAGAAGGTTGGAAAAAATTGTCTGTCTGGTAAGGTTTTATTCCAGCAGCAGCATCCTGATGGTAGAGTCAGTGTTCTGCATAAACAGTGTTAAAGCATGGCCCCGTTTTGGATTGCATCAACAGTTCAGGCTGCTAGTGGTTTGATGGTAGGGGGGATTTTCTTAGCACACTTTGTGCCCCCTAAAACCACAGCATATCTGAGTGTTGTTGCTGACTATGTCTATCCCTTTTTGACCACAGTGGACCATCTTCTGATGGAGAGAGACAGCCCACAGACATTTTACAGACTTCAGAAAACAGAAACAGGTGCAGGAGGTAACAGCTCTATTTTCTTGGAAAATGCATAAAAAAGTCATTTTATATAAATATGTATTGAATTGACTGGTGGGCAACATTGAAAGATTAGGGGGACACAGCTGGCCCAGCTCTAACTGGTTTCTTCAACATTACAATAAGTTCACTGCACTCCAGTGGCTTCTTCAGTCACCAGATTTTAGTCCAACGGAGCACCTTTTGGATGTGGTGGAACATGAGATTCTTTTCAGTGTCTGCATGGTAGTGTCATGCCAATGTGGAGCAACATCTCTGGTGTTTCAGCACCTTGTTGATTCTGTTCACTGAGAATTAAGGCAGTTCTGAAGGCAACAGGAGCATCAACCAGGCACAAATAAGGTGTGCCTAAATGTATAATGGATTTGATATACTTTTGCATAAGAAAGGGACAATATTGCTGAGTCACTATTTAGAAGTTTGTGTAACTGCTGAAAAGAATAAAAACCTTTTTCCTAACCTGTACAGTAAGAACCAGCAATGTCACTTTTATTGGCTTCAAGGCATTCTTTCTGAAATGTTCAGTCTGATAAGGAATTGTAATTTTATTTTCTTGAAAGTCTTTTATTGACTTTTTTCTCAGGAAGCAGAAAGTGTTTACGTGTTTCACAGACTACAATAAATAACAATCCAAAACACTGACTATTCATAAATCTATTGTTTTTAAATGTAGAAATTGTCATCCAAACTCCTGCAAACAGTCTTGATTACCCAAACACCTTGTTACTTATTTGGGAATGGGGGTGGACCCAGTAATTGTTTATGTGCAACTAACTGGCACCACATTGAGGAAACTCAGAGTATACACACAAAGACAATGAGAGGAAACGGGATGCAGTGAGGTCATTTGGGGGGGGGGGCAGAATAATAGGAGGGTAGGCAGAAACAAGGGGAAATATTCTCAATTAAAAACAGGAAATGTCAAATAATAAATCAGGGCAATAAAGAATGAACTCAGGTTATTTGACGGGGTGAAAGCAAACTGAATACCCAAAGTTTAACCTGGATTTGATTTAGAGGGGAAACATCACGTCACTGCAGATAATGCATGTTTGTTGAGAAGGCAGTGTATGGGGATAAACACTGAGATGTAGATTAAATCACTTTTAAAAAGGGGGGAGGTGTCATGACTGTTTCTTTGTTAAATGTTTGATATCATCTCTCCACACCCTGGTGTGTTTTTATGTAGTTTCTGTATTTTGTTAATTTCTTAAAGTTTCCTGTTTTATTTTGTAGCTTGTCCTCTGTGTGTCATTTCTTGTTTTGGAAAGGGCGAAGAGGTCGCCAACTTTCTGCAGAGTCAATCGCTATAGACCTCCAAATTTCATTTGGTCTTCAGATTAGCTCAAAAACAGTGCGCAGAGTGCTTCATGGATGGGTTTCTATGGCCGAGCAACTGCATCCAAGCTTCACATCATCAAGTGCAATGCAAAGCGTCGGATGCAGTGGAGTAAAGCACACCGCGACTGTACTCTAGAGCAGTAGAGACGCATTCTCTTGAGTGAAGAATCGCACTTCCCCATTTGGCAATCTATTGGACGAGTCTGGGTTTGGCGGTTGCCAGGAGAACGATACTTGTGGGACTGCATTGTGGCAAGTGTAAAGCTTGGTGGAGCGGGGATTTTGGTGTTGGGGTGTTTTTCAGGAGCTAGCCTTGGCCCCTTAGTTCCAGTGAAAGGAACTCTGAATGCTTCAGCACACCAAGACATTTTGGACAATTCCATGCTCCCAACTTTGTTGGAACAGTTTGGAGCTGGCCCCTTCCTCTTCTAACATGACTGTACACCAGTGCACAAAGCAGGTTAATAAAGACATGGATGACAGAGTCTGGTGTGGAGGAACTTGACTGGCCTGCACAGAGTCCTGATCTCAACCTGATAGAACTCCGTTAGGATGAATTAGAGTGGCCTTCTCGTCCAACATCAGTGTGTGACCTCACAAATGTGCTTCTGGAAGAATGGTCAAAAATTCCCATAAACTCACACCTAAACCTTGTGGACAGCCTTCCCAGAAGAGTTGAAGCTGTTATAGCTGCAAAGGGTGGACCAATGCCATAATTGAGTCCTATGGATTAGGAATGGGATGTCACCTAAGTTCATATGAGAGTCAAGGCAGGTGAGCGAATACTTTTGGCAATAAAGTGTCAATGTAACAGCAATATATGAGCTACCTTAGAGGAGGGCTGTGCTCTCCAAGTGTTCTCTAGTTGCTGCTGTTGTGAGGATGTCACAATGGTTTCATGCAGTTTTGTTGAGACATAACCTTCTGAAATGGCTAGAATTAAAATGCAAACTGTAACAGAAATTGAGCTGACAGTGGCCAATGCATCCAGAATTAAAGCTGCTGCAGGCTAAACATGGAAGTCAAAGTCATGACACACGCTCACAACTTTATCTCACCAAAACTGTGTTTATTTACATAGTGCTGCATCGTAACATTTAACAACTTTACGGAACAAAAATTTGCAATGTCAAATTCTATCCAAAAATGTGTGGTCAATAGAAATTGTCTTTCCTGTGTTCACCCCACTCCGGCTTCCAGCAGAAGTACACCACAGGTACAAAAGTGAAATGAATTAACTGATCACCACCAAAAACCACACCCTCCAATCAGTGCGTAAACCAAAACCCACCTACACTTGAACACATCTCAAACACCTTTGGTTCTCACAGAGCTGTTATGGTATAGAGTTGAGTGGAGTTGAGGACGTGCAGCAGATGGAAAAGCCCAGCTGGAGCATGGGTTCAACCAGCACCCCATGGTCAGGGGACTTAACACTGTGAGGGAATTTCAATGTGTGTGTCAGTTATACTTACTGGCCTCTTTATTAGGTCCACCCAACTCAACTGTTCATGGATGCAAATAGATAATAGATAATCACATGACAGTAACTTAACATATATGGACCATTCTACCGAATTTGTCCAAACTGTGGTCCCACACTAAAAAAACTATGTAACAAAACAATTAAGAATTCAGACTTTACATATTTACTAAGATTCTGTTATGATCTATTTAACACACAAGACAGCAAATAGATAGTAATAAGCTAAATATATACAAAATCATCATTTATAGTGTACTTTCTATTGTGAAGTGGTTGTCCCAACCCCTAAGCCCTGAATTTCGACCTATGAAAATAATACTTAAAACAATTTTGTGTTTTTTTTCAATGATGTTTTTTAAAATATCTTGTTGATTTCTTTTAAATAGCATTGAAAAGATTTGGATGTATTGCAGGTTTATTTTTTTAATTTAAAAAGATCATTCAAAAAATGCTGTCCCATGCTTTTCATGTCACACCTGAAACACAGATAGTTTTACCACATAGGTTGAGCCTGTTTTTAGCCACACCCCTGCATTTTTGACCAGGCAGAGACTCAGCATCCCTCTACCTCGTGGCATCATGGTGAGTAGTTACCTCTCATCATTTTGGAGTAAATGTGTTCCAAAATCTGAAAATCTGTCAGGAACATTTTTCATCGCCACTACCAAACACAGATTCTCTGCAATTAGGTAAACTTTTGGAGGTTTAATGAAACACATTATGTTTTTATGGGTGTACACCTGTTCAAACATCCATTTGCTGGCCATGTGCTTAGTAGCATTTTTTGGTTATTAGCTAAAATTAGCTAAAATTGTCACAACCGAAACAGATGGTAGAGTTTTGGTTGTGACAACATGTAATGGTCCACTCACTTAAGTCAATGTTTGGTCATTATTACCTCTTAAAACATGTAGACAATGCTGATGTTCATGTTTTATATTATAAAGCATCAGGAGAAAGCAACAGGGAGAAATGAACAAAACACCAATATGGCAAAACAAAATATTTAAAAAACTAGACTTTTAGCCCAAGGGTGTCGACCACATTATTCTTAAGAAGTTGTTTGTTTTGTTTTAAGTTCATTAAAGTTCTTGCATAACACTTTCTGGTGTGTGTATTTTTTTTTTTTTTTTTTTTTTTAAAGATGTTTTAAAGGGACTGTGAGGAGTTTCTAAGTAATTACAAAAAAGTCTCCCTTTTAGATATATGCCTGATGGAAATACACACTTTAAGATGAGTTTAATAGCATCAAAATAGGTTATCTATAAATGCTATTCCTTAGCCTTCCGGTCAGGTCGTACAGGGCTGGACTGGCCTGGATACTCAACTTCAGGAACAAGACAATTAAAACTAGAGCAAATTTATATTATTCTGACACGTCTTAGAGCACCAGGCTGTAAGTAGTGATATATAGCCGGCTACAAAACTACGATACTAAGTTTTCCAAAAATTGCTTGTTGTCACACATCAAAAACTACCGCTACGTAACTAGAAAGAGATACATTACCTCGTCGCTTTGCATCCTGAAAGTTGTTGAAAAAAGAAGTTGTAAAGCAATGCAGAGTTCTGAGGAAGGTCCGATTTCCATTCATTTAGCATCACAACAAACACACGCTTTGGCTTGTGGTACGAGTTGTAGTCGGAAGTAGGAATTTCTAAGTTCCAAGTAGGAGACTACAACTGAAACGTCCCCCTAGGAGGGAATTTCCTGCTGGGAACTCAGTGAAACCTCGCCACCCCTGAGTTGACAATCGAAGGTGGATCCTCCCAGTGTGAACAGTTATTTAGCTCCTGTAATAATCAATTTATTTGCACTTCTGACTGGGGTGTGTCGCTCTAGATCAGCTGTATACATAGAATTGTTAGACTTATATTTACAAAAATGCTGCCATAGTGATAATCACACTCTTCATGTGATATTTGTGAACAACAACACAGGGCGTGCTAACAACAGCTAACAATAGCCTGGTAGATCGGCATGTTTTTTTCCGACTTCAACTGGAACGCCGATAAGTCAGAGATGATGTCACTCCTAGTTCTGAGGTTACTGGAACACAGCATTACGACAGTCGCCACGCATGCTCATGGGTAGCAGAGTCTTAGTGTCGCCGATAATAGATTCTCCTCAATAGCACCTTTAAGTAATGTTACAGTAGATGCGTTGTGATGTTTGAGTGGGCTAATGCTGGCCTTCAAAGTAAATGTCATTTGATTGATTATAAACATTTGTGTTCATTATATTCCCAATGTAAGACATGTTTGAAGTTAATATTAAGCAATAAGGTGGAGGGAATATGATACAACCTTGCAAACAAAAAAAATTGTGGTCACTACCAAAATAGTGCAGTCACAACCGAAACGGTGCAGTCACAACCGAAACACTGGGTGTTTCGTAAAAAATAAAAGATATTGAGTCATCAACTAACATTTTATGATGACTATTCTTTAAATGTATGTTCAATTTCATAACTCCTTAACTCTGAGATCTATATAATCAGTGGAATTCATTTTACAAGAAAAGATTGGATTTTGATTTTGATGAGTCTTAGAAATTGAACTTTGGAAAATGTTTAAAATATCATTTTTATTGATTTTGTTGTAAAACCCTTCAAGAAAAATTTGTAAAAATATTCTTTAGAGGGGGCATGGAAGTACAATATGAACAGATTAAAATAATAACCTTTTATTGCAGTGTGTTGCTATGTTTCGGTTGTGACACATTTTGGGAGTAGAAAAAACATTTCAAGAACAGGCAGAAATTAAAATATGAATATTGACTGCACTATACAAGATATATGTACCTTAGATATGGTACAACATATGTATGGAAAAAGTTTTCGGAAAAAAAACACTTTGAAAAAAAAATTTCCAACCCTGCACTTTGGACAAATTCGGTAGAATGGCCCATATAGGCATGAAGATGTGGTCAATATGATGAAACTTTGAATGTGGCATGCTTGTTGGTGCAGATGAGCTGATCTTAGCATTTCATAAAATGCTGAGATTTTCACTCATTTTTGTCCTGGATTCACAATGAGTGGTCCAGAAAAAAAGTAGACAGAGATGACAGAAATGCAACAGAAACTAAAGTAGCCATTTATTATGACCAGAGTTTACAGAAAACCATTTCTGAACACATAGCAACTTGAATCTTGATGCTAGAACAGGAAACTGAAGCTACAATTTGCACAGGTCCACCAAAGCTGAACAACAGAAGATTTAAAAAAAGTTGCCCATCTCCAAACATTCCAACACATGTGGCAGAATTTGGCATAAACAACACAAATCATGGATCCATCTTGGACTGTATATACAAATCAAGCTGCTGATGGTGGTGTGGTGGTGTGATGGTGTGAGGGATGTTTTTTTTAACACACTGGGTCCCTTTGTACCAAGTGAGCATAGTCTAAACACCAAGACACATCTGAAAGTTGTCCCTGAACATGTCCATCCTTTCATGACAACAGTGCATCATCTTCTGAT
This sequence comes from Scarus forsteni, assembly GCA_036419115.1. Lineage (NCBI taxonomy): Eukaryota > Metazoa > Chordata > Actinopteri > Labriformes > Labridae > Scarus > Scarus forsteni. The sequence goes on from JAZDUH010000170.1 coordinate 129,290, forward strand.
TGATACTCAGAAAAACCCATCATGCTACAAGACTCGAGGCTCATTTCAAACTAGTTTCTTCAACATTTTACTGTTTACTGTTCTCCAGCTTACAGCCACTAGATTTCAATCCAATTAAGCAAATTTAGGATGTGGTGGAATGGAAGATATGCAGCTTACAAATCTGCATCATCTTTATGGTGCTAGTAGTATACTTGAAGTTCATTTTATTAGGTATATTTAAGAATAAGTATAGCAGGTATGCTATTGAGCATGTATGTGTAGTGCACTAAAAAGCACAGTAATTTAATACTTCTTTGGACAAAATTGGACTTTTTAAAGTTTTTTAAATGTGTACTTTAAGTTTTCTTTATTGGGTCATTTTAGATTTAAAAACATACACTCTCAAGTACATGGCAAGTACACTTATCTAGATACTACTAGTGAACTAGGCATATACTTCCACATCCTTGGTGTTTCTTAAAGTTAACTCCTACACAAGACCGCAATGTTTTTACAAAATGAAAAGACAGAATGTTGAGAAAAAGTTTGATATATTTAACAATTTGAAACACACCATGCAGTGTATTTACAAATACCTGTTTAAGTAATTAAAGATATGAATTTTAAAAAAACCAAAATCAAGCCCTTCTTTGATGAAAAAAAATCAAAGAAAAAAGTGCACATTTGCATGAAAAATGTCAACATAATAGTCTCTCCAACTATGAACAGAGTGAAAAAGAGCACACATACTATTTACTGTAAACTTTTAAACTCCAGCACTCTATGATCTTTAACATGTAAGTTTACAACAGGGGTAATATTGCCTCCCATTAACCTTGGAACTGGGAAGAAGGAAGTGGGAGTGACATTATCTCTGAGTTATCAGTGTTCCAGTTACACAGTCGGAAAAAATATGCTGATCTACCAGGCTATTGTTAGCTGTTGTTAGCCGTTGTTAGCATGCCCTGGGTTGTAGTTCACAAATACCATGTGAAGAATGTAAATGTCTCTATAGCAGCATTTCTATAAATATTAGTCGAACAATACTGTGTATACAGCTTATTAAGTCTGACACACACTAGTCAGAAGTGCTAATTAATGGATTATTACAGGAGCTTATTAACTGTTTACACTGGGGGCAACCATCTTCAATTGTCAGCTTGGGGTTGGTGAGGTTCCCCCAAGTTCCCAGTGGGAAATTCTGACCTCGGAGGGTGTTCCAGTTCCAGTTTCCTACTCAGAACTCTGTAATGCCGACTTCTGACTACTACTGGAACGCACCATAATACCTCAGATCAAATGTGTAGTGAAAATGGTTTTTATTCTGTGAAACTAAAATTAAGCACATTATTCTGTATCTGGACCAGGATTTACCAAGTATTAGAACATTGTGGCAGAAATAAGTAAAAAGTATTAGTAAATAAAAACCAAAAGTATAAGTTTTAGTATTAAAGTATAAGTGAAGTCTAAGTATAAGTCAATCTATCTATCTTTATTTGTATAGCGCCAACAAGAGTTATCTCAAGACACTTTGCAATAGAGCATAAAGCTCTTCATTTTATGGATACACATATATGCATGGATACATAGATACTAGGAGTGGGAGAAAAAATCGATACACCTAAGTATCGCGATTTTTTGTCTGCCGATTTTAAAATCGATATTTTTATTCAAAAATGGGATGCAGGGAAGCTCAAAACACCGCGAAAAGTGACGGTGTTAGCGGAGAATGAGAAAGACCGCAGAGCTCTGGTCAGACGAGAGAGAAGCCGGGGGTAAACAGTGCAGGCAGCAGAGGCGTTCATGCTCGGCCCGTAAATTGCAGCGATGACGATGGGTGGGAAAACTAACCACTTTGAAACTATAGCCTTTTTAAATCTTGATAGCAAAATTGAATATTTCTTGAAAAAACTCTGTTGCCTGAAGGGATAATAAGCCACTTTTTATATGCAATCCAGGCTTTTGAAGAGAGGGAGCATACACAGCTGGTTAATATATATTGCTGAATAAGTCCAAAATACAGACTCACATGTGATGTGTATTTTTCCTGATATAGTCTGTAGGCATCATCATTGTTCATCTTTTTTATTGGTTTTAAAAAAGCTAACTAAAGATTGCAAAAATTGGCAATATCGTAGAATCGCAATTTAAATCGTATCGGCACCTAAAAAATCGCAATAAATCGAATCGGGAGAAAAGTGAATTGTCCCAGCCCTAATAGATACATATGAAAATACACATATACATATATATACAAATATAAACAACCAACACCCAACATGTGTTGGATGAATCCGTATAGCCATAGCCAATCATGAATCCCCCCATCATGGCGGCAAGAAAAAACCTTCTAGTGTACTTAGTCTCAGACTTTTCTTTGTACTTGTCAGTATAAGCCAAGTACGCTTCACTACTCTATTCTAAATTATATAAAATCTACTGTTTATTAAAGAAACTTCAAAAATACTGCTTCAGTTGTAGCATAAAAGAAGTGTACTAATAGTCCACTTGGATAAGCTACTTTTTACTATGGGACGTCATCATGGAGCAAAATCTCTGAGGAATGTTACCAGATCCTTGTTGTATGTGAGCCTTGAAGAATAAGGCATATCTGAAGGCCAGAGGGAGTTTAGCCTGGTACTAACAGGGTGTACCTAATAAAATGACCGGTAAGTGTTCAGCTAACATCTAGACAGGATGTTGCTCCACATTGCCCTACCCTAGAACAACGTATCTCTCTCTATCTCTGGTAAACAGGTTAATGAGCACATGTTGACTCATTGTGGGTCCTCCTTCTCCTTGAATGAATCAGCCTCAGACTCCTCCCTCCACTTCCTGCTTTCCACCACAGCCAGTCCCACTGACGGTCGGTTCCATGTGGCTCGCATATTTCCTTCTCAGTTTCTCTTTCACAGATCTGGATACAAACAGATGGGTCACAAATGCTGTGAAACTGAATCCTTTTCACTGTAGATCAGCGAGTGAACATGAGGAAAGACATTGAATATTTGGTTTGGCTTGCCTCTCAGTTTTTCCCCTGAATGGTTATAAGTGAAACTATTTCATGCTGACCATCTGTTTTTGAGGAGAATGTCGCAGCAGAGAAACCTCATGGATCGGAAAAAACTCTGCTGTTCGATCTGTCTGGATCTTCTTAAGGATCCTGTGACTATTCCTGTGGGCACAGCTACTGTATGGAGTGTGTGAGGAGCCACTGGGATGAAGAGGATGAGAAGAAAGTTTACAGCTGCCCTCAGTGTCGAAAGACTCTCACGCTGAGACCTGACCTGGTAAAAAACACTGTGTTGGCAGATTTAGTGGAGGAAATAAAGAAGACGGGAACTAAGGCTGCTTTGACTGACCACTGCTATGCTGAACCAGGGGACGTGGCCTGTGATTTCTGCACTGGAAGAAAACTAAAAGCTTTCAAATCATGTCTGCAGTGCCTTGTCTCTTACTGTGAACAACACCTCCAGCCTCACTATGAATCCCCAGCTTTTGAGAAACACAAGCTTGTCAACCCCTCCAAGGATCTCCAGGAGAATATTTGCCCTTGTCATGGTGAAGTCAAGAAGATTTTCTGCCGCACAGATCATCAGTGTATCTGTGTTCTTTGCTCCATGGAAGAACACCAAAACCATGACTGTGTTTTAGCCCTGACAGAGCGCATGGAGAGGCAGCAGGAGCTGAGAGGAAATCGACAACTGATCCAGAAGAGAATCAAACAGAGAGAGAGAGACATGAAGATACTCCAGGAGAGATTGGAGGCCATCGACTCCTCAGCAGATAAAGCAGTGAAGTACAGCGACAAGATCTTCAGTCAGCTGATGCATGTTATGAAGAATAAAAGAGCTGATGTGAAGCAGCAGATCAGATCCCATCAAAAAACTGAGGTTGGTTTGGTCAACGAGCTCAAGGACAAGCTCAATGCAGAGATTCTTGAACTGTCCCAAAAAGATACTGAACTGGAAAAGCTCTCACACATGGATGACAGCACCAGGTTTCTGCAAAATTACCCCTCCCTGTCTTGTCTTAGCAAGCCCATAGACCCGCCGAGCATTAGCATGTGGCCTCTGCAGTTCTTCGATGAGGCTAAGATGGCTGTATCGGAGCTCAGAGACAAACTACAGCGTGTTTTGAGCAGTACATGGACAAAAATCTCACAATCAGAGCGGCAAGAAGATGTTTTACCACCACAAGAAGGGCCAAAAAACAGAGCTGAGACCAGAGCTGAGCTCCTGAAGTATGCATGTGAGACTACACTGGATCCAAAAACAGCAAACATGCGGCTTTTGTTGTCCGAAGGGAACAGAAAAGCTGCAGTGAGCAGTGAGACACAGCCTTATTCAAGTAACCCTGACCGCTTCATGGACATGTTTCAGGTCATGAGTAAAGAGAGCCTGAGCGGGTGTCACTACTGGGAGGTGGAGCGCAGCCGGTCAGAGGTCTCAGTTGCAGTCACATACCAGGACCTCAGCAGGACCGGATATGAAAGTGGATTTGGTAACGATGACAAGTCCTGGGCTTTGGAGTGTTTCAGCAGCAGCTATCAGTTCAGACACAACGGCAGCAGCACCTTCATTCACGGCCCTGTGTCCTCCAGAATAGGAGTGTATCTGGATTACTGTGCTGGCGCCCTGAGCTTCTACAGTGTCTCTGAAAACATGATGCTCCTTCACCAAGTCCAGACTACGTTCACTCAGCCACTCCATCAGGGCCTTGGGGTTTTTGCCACAGATAGTCAGGGATCTGTTGCTGAGCTCTGCAAGCTGAAGTAAATGTGAATTAGCAGGCATCACTGTGGGAAGCTCTATGGAAATAAGCTGCTTCTTGATTTAGCGATCAGCATATAAGTTATTTTGGATTCAAAGATGTTATACTTTCTTTATGGCCTAGAGTGTTGAAATGTACACCTGTTATCTCAAGATGAAGCACAAAGCCACATTAAAAATGGACCAATAGCCTGGATACTCAAATACTTGTGGGAATAGAAGTAGTCCCCAAATCTTTTGAATGGACCCCTTAGAGGACAGACCCCAGGCTGGAAGCAAAGGCTTTAGAAAAGTTTTGCCTGATTTACAGGGACCAAGTTTTTCTTGAGGGAGACCTACATGCAGCATTTCCTTAACTCTCTCATGCGCTGTATTTAGATAAAATGGGCCATAATCCAGAAATGTAAAACTATTTCCTTCAGACAAGGCCACATGTTGTAACTTCTTTAGTTTTAGGCTACTTCGGAAGATTTTTTAGCAAAACTTGTTCTGATTTGTTTTTATTCCATGATTTGACTGTGAACTACAATTAATAGATTTCCAAAAATGTTCTAAGATAAAGTAATTTTATCAATGAATGTTGTTACACTATCTACTTGTGAGACACTGTGATTATTTAGCAGAAAAACTAGAACTATACAAAAGCACTTCTATGCCACAAGGCAGACATTTGCCAGACGGTAGACTCAATATCAATGCATGGGCCTAGAAACACAGCATATTTAGGCACTGTTATTTTCTAACTATGATTTTTATGCTAATACAGCTATAATTTAGTGTTAGTAAAGCGATTTTCTTAAGATTACCTTTTTTCAATACATAATCTTGTGCTTCTTGCTCTTTATTGATTTTTGTTTACTATGATTAGAAGCTAATGAGAAACAGGAAAACAAAATACCACACTTGGACACTTTTTTCATATTCTTAGTATTGTATCTAACTATGACACTTACAAAAATCTTTATAGCAAAAAGATAAAGTGATGTTCTATTCATGTTTCATGCTTTTGGCTGACGAGGTTTTCTACTATTTTGTAGTGTTTCTCTTTGCTGCGACTGCACCAGTTTAGCTCTGTGAGATGAGTTCTTGGAATATTATCTTGCACTTGTTTGTGATTTCTTTTTATTTTGCTAGTGTTAGCAATGTTTTGTGTTTCATATTATAAAGGAAGGAACAACTTGATGGATTTATTCCAAAATGACAGAAATGCACCCATGATCTACTTGAGCAAAAGCACTGGCACTGACATAAAAAGCCTTATAATGTAAGAGGTACTTTTTCAACATGTTAACAAAGGAAAGTAAGAATATGTTTTTGTCCCAACTTTTTTTTATTGAAATCGAAAGTATTGCAAAATGATGTGATGGAATCAAGGAGTTAACAGCATATGTAATGTATGTGGAAATATGAGTACTTGGGTAAGACAGAGATGAAAAATATTTGCTTATAAAAGCATTTTTACTTCTCCTCTTTCATAGATGTATAACTGGAGTGTCAATCATTAATTTAAATGTAGAGGAGAAGCCTTTGTGAGGTTAGATATGTCTACACTTGTACATTGATTAGATTGTTTTAACCATTTATATGTGAAAATGTTTACTTAATTTCAATAGTTGTACTTTTGTGATTAACGAAGATATTTTTCAATTTGCTTTTTAAATGGTGTAATGATCACGTCTGCGATTTTTTTCCCGAGGATATCAAAAATAAACTTTATTTCATTATTTGGCATCCTTTATGTTAACTATTAACTGCACTATTAAAAAAGAAGAAACTAATAAACCTGTGTGTGCAATTTTGCTGGTTGAAGTGTTTTTAAGGGGCTTGCTGGATGTATAACTGTTTTGTTACAACATAACATTGCACGTATTTCTGCTTTGCTCACTTCTTCTCCTTAAATAATAATAAAGGAACAATGTGTTTAATACAAATGAATATCATATACAACTACGCCATTGATCGTATATTTGATACAAATATGTAGCTTGAAATAAATTGGAGACTGTTACTTTTATGATATCTGGACAGGAAAAACACACAAATGTCCATCAAAATGTACCAACTCAATAGATTTGAAAACATCAGAGATGTCCTGTTGATCATCACTTCGCCTCAAGGCTTCCCTACCAGCTCCTCGACTATACTAAAATTCAGAAAACTAAAGAACAAAACATGCTGTGATATGTTGTCCCTGAATAGATCCCTGAGGAGGAAAAGGCAAAAGCTAAAAAAAGATTACATCCAAAGGAAGAGCAAAGCTAACATAACTTACCTGTCTGAAACGTAACATACATATTACTGCACATTCTCTAAATCTATATGGCTGATGGTTAGAATGATGGAAATCAGATCAAAAATCAAGTTACTCTTGATTTTAAAAATGTTTCAGTTGCAATTGTTTTCTGGGTCATATAAATACATAAATGGGCAACACAATAAACATATTTGGAATCACAAAAAAAATCCTTGAAGGTCAGATGGCAAGCTGTGGGAGATCTGATGCAGTTGATGATCAGTGATGGACAGAGACAATAATGTTCAATTTTTTTACTCTTCATAAATCGAATCATGGTTTAATCGACACCAAAAACAATGAGGCAAACAGTGAAATACTGTATTGTACTAGATCTGACTTCAAACTTTGGTGTTACCTTGTGTAGTAAATACTATGTTAAAACTAGAATCCTATTTTTCTAATCTTGTTTATGGTTACAAGCAGAACAAAATGAATCAACTTCTGTGTTTAAAACATACCTACGGGTGAGGACTGTCCTATTTTACTTATTACTGTAAAATGGTTCCTAAAAACTGTTTATGTTGCTAAATCAAAATCTGGTTCTTGTTACAAAGCACAACTGATTATGTATGCTCTGTGCTCTCCAGATTAGCCAGTTACTAAACAACATTAACAAGGTTGTGGTGCTAACATTGACATCAGTGGATTAGCAACGTCAAAACCGTACACAAAGAAAATAAATATTTTTTCAGAATTAACACAAGTGCAGTAAATTAAAATAGATCCCAGCTGTCCTTTGGAGCACATGAAATTCAGTGAGCAACCACAGGGATGATTAAAGATATTAAAATTCCTCTATAGACTGTGCCACAATTACATTTTCTCTATAATCTTAAATGATTGTGCTAAGACTATCACTGATGCTTTATGAAAGTCCAGTGAATAATTTTATTGGCTTTTCTCTGTCATTGCAGTAGTAAGCCTTTCAAAATGTTATCCACAGGACTTCATCTTTCATTTTAGAGTAAGTGTCTGTATTCAAACATACCTGGTCAACAAAGCTGATTCTGATTCGGTTCACATATATCATTTACTCTGTGTATTTACAGAATAATAATAAAACGCATTTTGGGCTGGTTTGGCTAAAAATGACTGACGTTATGAGTGGACGTTCTGGGTTGCTGCTCAAATAGGAAGAAAAGGAAATGAGGGGGCAACCAAACAATCAGTCAAGGTGCAGGCTGGAGAATTAAAAATTATATCAAGCAAAGCAGCAGCTAAAACAATCATCAGGGAAAGAACAAGCAAAAATCTGGCAGGAAATCTGGGATATATGTGATACTGGGTGGCATTTTTACAATATTCTAAAAAAAAAAGCTCATACAAAAGTCACAGTGCCACAAAAGAAGAGGCTCTGGATAGGACACACTAAATTCAACAATGCACTGTGCATGATAAGGAAACACACAACAGGACTATTACAGAACTGTTACCAGCTAGAATCAGAGAAACATTTATAAATGAAGTGCAAGATGAATGAAAGAGAAAGAGAATGCGGAGGGGAAAAAATGAACAAATAAGCAAAGATGGATTTTCACCATTTAAAGTATTCTTGGATATGGCGACTAGTGTAATGAATTAGTTTTATTTTTAAAGCAAACACATCTAATAGATATAATTCATTATTATTTGTGGGTTTTTTTTTTTTATCATTATGTATTTATTGCTTTTATAATGTAAGAGAGACATTTCCTGCTATCCTGATCCACACTCCAGTTCAGTAGAAGGCGGTAAAAAAGCAGTTTGCCAACATAAAACCAAAAGAAGAAGAGGAGGCGGAACCTTCTCTCGGTAGCCTCCGTGCTGCAGCTGTACGGACTGTTTCGGTGTCGCACCAGCAACGCGGAAGTGAAGCCCTGCTGTTTGTTTATGTGGTCGCTCCTGCCCTAAACCGCTCGGTAACTCTTTAAGTCGACAAACATGGCGGTCACCGCGGTGCACCTGGAGTCGGACGCCTTCCTGGTGTGCATGAACCACGCGCTGAGCACGGAGAAGGAGGAGGTGATGGGGCTGTGCATCGGGGAGGTGGAGGTGGCCCGCATCGTCCACATCCATTCCGTCATCATCCTCCGCCGCTCGGACAAGAGGAAGGACCGGGTGGAGATCTCCCCCGAGCAGCTGTCCGCGGCCTCCACGGAGGCGGAGCGGCTGGCGGACATCACCGGCAGGCCCATGAGGGTGGTGGGCTGGTACCACTCCCACCCCCACATCACCGTGTGGCCCTCTCACGTGGACGTGAGGACCCAGGCCATGTACCAGATGCTGGACCAGTGCTTCGTGGGCCTCATCTTCTCCTGCTTCATCGAGGACAAGAACACAAAGACGGGCCGCGTTCTCTACACCTGTTTCCAGTCCGTGCAGGCGCAGAAAGGCTCCGAGTACGAGCGCGTGGAGATCCCCATTCACGTCATACCCCGGGAAGCAATAGGTAAGGATGGTGACGTCATCATCTCATACCCCGTCCCTCACCTGGAAACGGAGGTCTGAGGTGTTCAGATGCATCCGTCTTGTTTTTAGGTTAAAATAAAGTCAGCAGTTACCAGAGGATCACCTGCACCGTAAAAAAAAAAAACCCTCAAAATATCAAGGTAACTGTCCCCGCCGGGGGCTTTGGGTAAGTCAGGGCCTCTCTGTTTGGAGTTTGCATGTTCTCCCTGTGCATGCGTGGGTTCTCTCTGGGCACTCCTGCTTCCTCCCACAGACCAAAAACATGCCCATTAGGTTGAGTTGTGACTCCAAATTTCCCTTAGAGTGAGGCCATTGTTACATGGAGACACTGTGACCTAAAAGGGAAAGATTTTTCCTTTGCGTAATCAAAGTCAGTCCGCGTTCAGACGGAGATACTAGATATGAATGAGACTGCGATAGTGTCCATGCCAGTCCAGTAGATGGTGATGTAGGTATGCAGAGAAACAACGCTGCTACAATACACACACAAAAAAGAAAAAGTTTTCACAAACAACAATGGTGAGTGGACACACAAAGACGCAGGAGTGTCTTGTCTGACAACAAATCTGTTTGGATAGTTTTGTCTGGATATCAAACCGAGCACGGTGAGCCGCACAAAAGTTACTCGGTAGACGGCCAAAGCTGTTGTTGTTCCTGGTATGCGCGCACAGCCTCCATGTGAAAGAGTACTGCACAAAAAATGTTTCCTTACTGAAAAACTCATTTGATGCCAGCAATGTGAAGTTTTCATTATTACAGAGTACCGGGACAGACTATCTACAGGTCTCTTTCTATAAGACTACAGCTATGTTTCTAGTTGCTTGAGGTCTATGGGTGGAAATTTAATTAAATTCTGGTACTTTCAAAGCCTCATGACACCTGAGTGAATTTTTTGAAGGGCATTAAGGCAATAAAAGTGGTACTGTTCCTATGACCGGTCTTAAATTGAAGCTGCAGGCTGACGAACACCATCCCCCTCAAATCTGCCACAGAAAACACAAGGAAAAGCTAGAAACACATTTTTATACCAACATTAAAAAGTTTTCCTTACAGATGCTTGGGTGAACTGAGAAATGTCGGTGTCATTGTCTCTTTTGTGAGGAAGCAATTTGACGTTGCAGATTAAAAATCATCACGTCTCAAAACATTTGGCTGTTATGTTAGCTGAAGTGTGTTTGTCTAAATGCAAGTTGACCTCTGCAATGACCTTTGCATACTGTCGGCATAAAGGTGATATAATCTGCACACAACAAAAATATCCATTAGAGGTAAGAGGCACCCAATGGTTATTTGCAGTGTGCAGTTTTTATACATTGAAGGTTAACTTGCCATGTGCCTCTGAAAAAGTTCAAGGCAAACTCATATGGATTGCAATGAGATAGTAGCAACAAAGGTTATTTCTCCTAATATTTACATCTGCAGCCTCAGAAAGTAAACAAGAATGCTAGTCCAACAATTAAAGCAAGGGGGCTCTCTGTTTTTCAGCTGGACAGGAAGCTTTTTTCATTTCTTTATATTTCTTTTATTGCAAGACGAAACAATTCAGATGAAGAGTGAGAGCTAACAGGACAGAATAGACAATAAATGACATACAATTGGGTCAGTTTTACAATTTGGGGGGAAATAATGATACATAACAGATGAGAAAACAGTTATATTATGAATAAGTCCCAATGATTATACATGCAACACAGAAAGAGAGGGAGAAACAAAAGAAAAACAAAAAAAATATATAAAAAGAAAAAATCCAACACTTCCCTCTGTGTGTATGAAGGTATGATGTGTGTGGATGAGTGTGTGTGTTTGTATATAATTTACATATAATACATGATATAAACGGTGGTTATGGCAGTAATACAAGGAGGGAAATCAATGAACAACAGTAGTGATGTCAGACATGATAACTACAATATGAAAAATAGAAGTTGTGACAGCAATGGTAATAGAAATAATAATGGTGTAAATAACAGAAATAAATGCAAAAATATGAGAGAAAAATGGGACACAAAGAATTAAAGGAGGACAGGCAGTATCTGATTCACAGCTAGAAGTCTGAGGCACCCAGTGGAGGATGTTGCCTGATTGAACCTTAAACCATTGACGGCTTTTAACTATCTTAATTGTACAAAACAAATAACCTTGATTTGGACCTGAAACTGTACCTTTATGTGGCACAGGGAAGACAGAATGAAGTGTTCCTGAAAGTCTGTACTGCCCACCAGCCTAAAAGAAAAGATGTTTTTAACACTTTTGTCATTTTTAATCAGTAGTGATTGTATCATTTACTGCCTGGAAAAATCACCACATCAGTAACATGTTGGTTCTTTTCAGGGAAAGTGTGCCTGGAATCTGCAGTGGAGCTGCCCAGAATCCTGTGTCAGGAGGAGCAGGACACTTACCGGAAGATCCACGGTCTGGCACACCTGGACCCTGTAACCAAGATCCACAACGGCTCAGTCTTCACCAAGAACCTGTGCAGTCAGATGTCTGCGGTGAGCGGGCCCCTGCTGCAGTGGTTGGAGGACCGACTGGAACAGAACAAGCAGAGCATCGTGGAGCTGCAGCGGGAGAAGGAGAAACTCCTGCAGGAGCTGGCTGCTCTCTGAGCCCAGAGACCCTCCTTAGGTTTTACTTAAAGGACTGCAGAAAGTGCCCTTCTGTGTTCAACCTGAAGACTCCTGTTCAATATACTGAAAATCAGTGTTTGATACAATATATTTTACATTATAATAAAATAATATATCTAGACACATTTTTGTCAGCAGTGTTGTCTGAAGAAAAGGATTACTTCATTAAAGCTGCCAAACATTCTCAGCAATTTGGTTATTTGTCATCAGAAAATGTCCCTGTCAAAAGACTGAATGATAGATTCTAAAAATTATATGTCAATTTTTACGTACATGGCAACATATTTCACGTTTGACATGATTTTCCAGTAATAGAAAAATGATATGGTTTTCACAATGCAATCGTTTTAAGTTTTTATAAAAGATGAAGCAATTATAAAACCTGAAGCCCTAGAGATATGATACAAGGCAGATGTCTGTTTTTGTATGATAAGAGAAGGCAGAAAAACTCTTACTTAACATATTTACCTATAGATGTTGACAACATGTTCAGCTCTCTTTACTTGAGATGCATTGGCCTTTTAAATTCTTAATATCAGCTGAATGTCACCAAAATGTCTAAATCTACCATGACCTTTGACCTCATCATCAATGAATTGCGAAGAAAAAAAATTCAAAGGTGCCATTCAGAATATTTTATCCACATCCGTTTCTAACACAAATTTATTTTCACAGTTTAAGATACATTTTTAAGTGGCAATATTGAGTTCAGAAAATATTGGCATACCAGAATACTGGCAGAAATCTCATATAAAGCATGTCAACTCCTACACTTCTGTTGTTGAATGATAAAGCCTCTGTTACTTGAACATTTACAACACAAAAAAACTTAGGATCTCAAACTGAAAGGTCCCATGTTGGACTAAATCAGTTTATATTTGTGTTAGGTGGGGTTTGTGGAGCAGAGGGGCATGCCACCTTTACTAATCTTTCAGTTCTCATGAAAATGTGCTATGCATCTTAAAATGGCTCTTGAAAGGCTCTGTTTTTCACATCCTGGGGTTTCTGATGTCTTGGCTACACAGCCTCCACCTGCATTTTTTTTTGTTCCTCTAACCCTAACCCTGCACTGATTGGCTCCCCTGCCCGTCACCTCTCCCCAACATTAGGCCAGCCAATCAGTGCAAATTTCATTATCATAGCCTCCCTGTCCTCTCTTATCTAAGCATTTCCAGAGGGGAAGGAAAAAGAGCTGCATCTGATCCTCTACAGAGATTACATTTTTCACATTTTAAATTCATATTTTGTAAACCCTAGCTCAATAGACACCCAAGACATGATGTAGGCAGTCGATTTCACCAGGACACATGACCTTTAAAGAGGAGATAAACTGAACAAATACATTGGAAACTTGGGTGCAGGGGGGCGGAAGTGCTGAGGAGAGAGCTGCAAAGGTTTCCCTCTTCAAGCTGAACCACTGAAACTGAACAACCACTGGCAAGTGTATGTGATCTGGATCAACCATGTGGCAATTTTCTCCTGTTGGATGAAGCTCAGCAGTCTATCAGCTCAATGTTCACATGGAGAAAATGGTTTGACTATTTTATCTCTGCTGGGTTGCCTCACACTCAAGTAGGGTCAGTCCTCTCTGCCATGTCTCTGTTTCACCACCAGGTGTCGCTGTTGCTTTTGTCACAGATCATGTGCAATGGGAGGTCATCTCTGTTTTACCTTGTCATTTTTTTTATCAATGAATTTATCTTTTTTGATTTTCTGTCTTTCTAACATTATCTCCATCATGACTTATTTATTTTTGCCCTCTTCACAAACAGTCGAGAGAGTGTGGTCAAGCCAGCCATCACTCACCTTTTCTGTTAAAAACATAAATTACAGTAATATAGTGATAACACATAAAGCTTCAGAATTCAGACACAAGCACACAGTGGGCTTGACAAACTTCTAAAAGGACTTAACCACAAGTATGAGAAGAACTGATGTGAATTTTCAAAATGAAAGCTGTCTTTGATAACATATTTGGTGTATCTTTTGGTGAATTTTCATCCAAATAAAACCAAAGTCTTTGTTACCACAGACAAATTCCAGAGCAGACTAGGACCATCGAATGGTTAGATCATGAAACAACTGTACTTATCAGCTACTTTTGGGGGAAACAGACAAAGTTTGTTATGACCAAGAACTCTTTTAATTTGACACTAAAGTTTGGTTTTAGATCTCAGTTTCTGTTTTCACTAATATGCTTTATCCATCATAAACGTATTATATGATTTATATAACATGATGTAAAATGCAGAACTTAGTTATTAGTGCCTGCAGTAAAATGTCTCATTCATACAATAAGCTGTGGTAGAATTCTATACAATGAATAAAATTAATAATCAAACTTTTATTACAAATGTGTGTAACAAAAGATCATTTAACTAATCTATTTGTAATATCGTATTAATATCTGATAGCCCAATATCTGTAATATGTTATTATTGTTTAAGAAAGTTTTGTGCGGTTCTGTTCCGCCTTTGGAAAGCAGACATTCAGCAGTGTAACACTCTGTTACTGTGAGTAAATCTGTCTGTCTGACCAACAATAAAGATTATTGCAACAACACAGATGAAAAATTGTTTTAATGAAGATACTTTCTGTTGTAGGTTCTAATACATTATATAAGTAGTTTATTATTTAAGTTTTAAAAAACTATATTGCTTGTCTCATTGTCAAAATATTCTGTCACCACTATACAGCAAATGTGTCATATTTCTCAAGACAGGGGTGTCCAAACTGTGGCCCAGTAGATATTTCGATCATAGCAGGAAATACAATCAATAATGCACATTTTCTGCTGTATTTAATTTGTTGCAAGGTCTCATTTAACAAGTATATTGCAATTTTCAGCTTCAACCACCAACATTCTAGCAGTTTACTCTTGTTTTGTGTCTGACAGTGTGAATGCTCAATGTTCCCATCTGCTGCTCAGAAGGTCATTCTCACCCTGAAGAAGTGAGAATCCAGTGATAGCCCTTGACAGATGATAACCCACGCCTATACCCTAAAACTTTTACTTGAATGCACCATTAAAGTGAGATGCAGCAAGTGGCTCAGCCGTCCATGTATTCCTCTTTATGTGGCCCTTGATGTAAAAAGTTTGGACACCCCTGGCTTAAGACGTAGCTTATGTGGTATTGTATGGAAATGTACCTTCAGTCCTGACACACAATACTTTCCTGACTCAGTCAGAGTTTATCTGTAAGTGAATTTGTGTGTTTGCGTCGGTATAGACGACACCAAAACCTGTGCAGCATAATGCTCAGTGAAATGCCATGAAACTCCATCTAAACAGCATGAAGTTTGTGAAAAAAACGTTCTTTGTTCTTGCAATAACGTCTCTATTTTAGGGGTATTTGGTGACTATCCTGTCTCTGGACAGATCAGGTGGGAATAACTCAACTTTATTTTGTATAGTTTATTATAATGTCATCATAAAAAGATGTTGTCAGGAACAGACCTAAGGAGTCCGTTACAGACAAAACCTCTAAAGCAGTATCTGCTATGTGTGAAATAAGATTTATGACATGATGAACTGAGTGAACCACAACATTCCCTTTCGGGTTTGGGGGGGTACACCCTGAACCGGTCGCCAGTCAATCTCAGGGCCACATAGAGAGACAGACAACCATTCTTGTCTCACTCATACCTAAGGGCAATTTAGAGTGACCAGTTAACCTAATGAGCATGTTTTTGGTCTGTGGGGGGAAGCCGGAGTGCCTGGAGAGAACCCATGCATGCACGGGAAGAACATGCAAACTTCACACAGAAAGGCCCCAGTCTGACCCAGGAACCTTCTTGCTGTGAGGCACTCGCACTACCTGCTGTGCCACCGTGCCGCCCCACTGAAGCACAACAATACAACATGAACTGAAACATATTAAATGAAATAAAATGAGATCTCCAAGGGTCAGATGTTTGCAGGGTACTTCCTTGCAGTGGCACCCTCGGGCTTTTTTTCGTTTGCCCTCTCACTGTGGTGTCTACCTCAAACAAACACTGTGAGGAACAGCTCCATTTCAGTTAAGTGTAGACTTTTGACCAAAGAATATGGGTATCAGTAACTGCGATAATGATTTCAGACATATATTCATGGCGCATGCTGGTAAAAAATCCAACATGCAGTGTCCTTAAATAAAACAGATGTTGAATGCTGTGTTGTGCAATGATCAGTGGTGATGTGTTGGCTTGTGTGTTGTCTTCAAGTTAAAAGATAAAAGTTTCAAAAATAGGTGTTACATTTGTGTGCTGTGTTGCCTCTGCACGTTGAAGAACAAAAACAGAAAAATCGTTCATGCCATGTTGTGCAGTGATGTCTCTTCATGTGTTGAGCTGTGGATGTGTAAAAACAAAAGCTAAAAAAGATATGTCAATTTTTGTGTTGTGTTGTGTCTGCATGTTCTGAAACAAAAAAGTGTGGTGTGTTGTGATGTGTCCTCATGTAAAAAAAAATTGTTTACAAATAGTTTGTAAGGTTTTGACAGTGTGTGTCTAAACCATCAATCAACAGTCCAAGCTGATGATCAGATGTTTGTATGGATCACTGATGAGCATTTATTGGTTCTTACCATCAGCTCTATTGAGTGCTCTCATGTGCCTGGACTGTCCTTCAGTTACACACATGATACAGAGCCAAATATTTTTTACTACTATGTGCAGAAGTGGAAGAGCACAAGGTTTAACCATGACTTCTTCTCAGCTTATAACTTTTCACTCATGAAAGCGTCAAAGTTTTGGGCCACACATTTCTAATGGGAGACAGGTGTGGACTGCAGCAGGTCAGTCTAGTACCTGCACTGTTTAATTCTGAAGCCACGCTGCTGTAGCACAAGCAGAATGGATTAACATATCATCTTCATGAAATAATGTATAAAAAGTCCCTTAGATGGCAGTATATGCTGCTCCAAACCTATGTGGTGCTTTCAGCATTAATGGAGCCTTCACAGATGTACAGATTACCCATGCCATGGGCACAATTCCCAATTAAGATCACTACAAATGTTAATAACAAAGAACTTTATATAGTTATTTTATTTAGTTTTTGTATATAGTTATTGCATTGTGTAAATGTAGCTTATGTATGGAGTAACTGTGTACAGACTATGTAGTTACCTAGATTGTTTGATGATGATTTTGATATCAACTAGAAAAGCACTCTGAGTGCGCAGACATCTGCCAGCGCAATAATCTTACTCATATCGTGATTTTCACCATAAATATTAGTCCTAACTTTATTTCATCTCAATATTTAGATTCCTTGATCAAGAAAATGTCGCATTATAATATCTATTTTAGTTCAGTAGTTGTTCATGAAAATCGCAGTTTTCATCATGGCGGATCCAGACGGTGATCTGGATCACTCCCAAAATCGAATCGTTTGTTCCTTGTTCCAATCCGAAAATTTCCTGAAAATTCCATCGATATCCGTCCGTACATTTTTGAGTTTTCTTACTAACAGAGAAACAAAAAAAAACAACAAACTAACTAACTAACAAGAAAACAAACAGACGCCAGTAATCACATAACGTCCTGGTGGGGGTAATACTTCACTTAAAAACATGACTTTTATTTTGGAGATTTTTGTCAGTCTTCCAGATCGTGTCTCCCCATGCACGTGACTGTCTTTGTATGTTCTTGGATAAGCTGAACTGTAAAGAAAAATTTTGTTGCTCTGTATTGTGACATGTGCAATAACAAAAAAGTCTAAATGATTGATTTAAGGGTATTTGTTTTGTATTTCAGATTTTTTGTATTTATTTGAAATTTGTAATGCTTTCAAATTGGGTAAGACATGTTATCTTATAAATTAAAGACAATGGTGAAAACACTTTTGATTTCTTTAGTCAGCATATTTAAATCCCTGTTGGAAGGGGTAACACATAAAATCTTGCCTCGGGCTCCACATTGAGTCTTGGGCTGCTTTGACAGAAAGTGATTGGGAAAGGCACAGACTTATAAAATCAGCAATGAATTAATGGTGGTTGAATGAATGATTTGTCTACATTTATTGCAGGTGAGCCAGGCACTTTTTGCTTTCAGAAAAAAACTGAACCACATTTACAGCTGCAGCCTTGTTGTCCTCTAAAAGATGCTAAATCATTTGTTCCAGCTTGACGTTTGTGAGCTGACTCTGCCTGAGGACAGAAATTAAATTAATCAAATCCAGCTGCTTTGCAAGGTTAAATTTCTCCTTTCACCTCCCAATCAGCATGTGCTAAAATCACCCCAAAATCTACTGTATTCAGTACCAACTCCAGTACTCCAGACTTGAAAACAAAGACTTGAGACTTGCAGAAACAATGACTCGGTTCCATCTCTGCCCCTAATGCAGGTCAGTGTGAAGGCAGACAGGCATAGAGACAAATGTGATGAGGACAGATTTCTGAAGTGGGCATCCATAAGTTTATCTCTATCATAAATTCTTATTTTAGTCCCTTTGTCTCTTAAAGTGTATTCCTTCACATACCCGTGTTTTTATAAAATGAAGAGTATGAATTCAGCCTCCTCCATCGTAAAATGTCTTGAAATAGTTACCATGTGAATAAAGATTGACTGATTGACTGAATGAAGTACCCTTCAGATCATTTGGTCTCCTATGATGCATCCAGACCCCTCAGGACCTCTGCAGCTGGTTCCAGGGCCAAATAGGTGAAGCAGCCCTTATCTCCTAACCTGTGGATTAAAACTACCAGTTAGTGCTCTTAATGTCCCAATGTTTATGTTTTTAACTCTGTAAATGGTGCACTGCATGTGTTGTTGTGTTTTGTCTTTTTACACATTTGCCAGTTATTGTTATTGTGGACCAGCACTGTGCTGAGTTGTTCTCCGTTAGTCTTATTACCTTTAAAAAAGGATCAATAAACACATCTTAAAAAGCAGAGGTCGTGTTTGAGGAGGATTTTTCTCTGTAAATGACAGCCTATAGTTTACTGACACTGTATCGGCGTCAGTGTCTGTTTAGACTGAGCTGCGGTGAAGCAGATCCAGCACTAGGTGGCAGTGTCACATCTTGAAGGTGCTGACCCTGGTGCTGAAAATAAACCACAAATGACCCTCAGATGTGAAACATTAACTTTGATGCTATCAATCTCTCTGTGACTATGAGAGTATAAACTATAATCATAACGAATTTCACTGCCCTTTTGTTTTGTGGTTATTGGTTTTTCTTTTAGTGTTTTGAATTCAGATAAATGAAAGAATGTGCTCCCGTTGAAATAAGAAACATGTATCCCTTAATTTATGGAGTCAAAGTCCAAAACTAGGAATACACATAAGGTAATGATAATAATAATTATAATATCGATAATAATAATCCTCACGGTCAGGTTTACATCAATTTAAAGTGTTTTTCCTCCCTGAAACAGCAGCTAATAGGCCTTTGGACTGACATTTATATCAGGAACCACTATGTTTGTTCAATAATGCGCGTGCATCAGTATGGACTGACCCTTGAGACTGACAGAGACTCCCACAGCCTTTCTCTGCCCCGTCTCCACTGACAAATGACGCATTTTCCATCACGGGTATAAATCTCCAGCATCATTCTTCATCAGGAGCAGACACCCACAGTTCACTCTCCAAGCTGCACGCGCTCAGGCCGCCCCACAATGCGCTCCTGGAGGTGCGGCAGAGTGACGCGCACCCGGCTCTCCACAAAGTAACCAAAGCTCTCCAAACACCAACAATGGACGGCGTGAACAACACCACAGACTGGTTCCAATTCCTAAACTCTTCAAACCAAACATACACTGCGGAGGAGGAGGTGAAGGTGAGCTACCAGGTGGTCACATCCTTCCTCCTCGGCGCGCTCATCTTGTGCGCAATCTTCGGGAACGCGTGTGTGGTGGCAGCCATCGCCCTGGAGCGCTCTCTCCAGAACGTGGCCAACTATCTGATCGGCTCTCTGGCTGTCACGGACCTCATGGTGTCGGTCCTAGTGCTGCCCATGGCGGCACTCTATCAAGTGTTAAACCGATGGACTCTCGGGCAGATCCCGTGCGACATTTTCATCTCCTTGGATGTGTTGTGCTGCACTTCATCCATTCTGCATTTGTGCGCCATCGCTTTGGACAGATACTGGGCGATCACGGAGCCCATAGACTACATGAAGAAAAGGACGCCGAGGAGAGCTGCGGTTCTGATAAGTGTCACCTGGCTGGTTGGGTTCTCCATCTCTGTGCCGCCCATGTTGATCATGCGCTCCCAGCCGAGCAACATGGCAGAAAGAGCAAACCCACAGCGGTGCGAAATCATACAAGACCGCTGGTACACGATATACTCAACATTTGGTGCTTTTACATCCCCTGACTTTGATGCTGGTTTTATATGGGCGCATATTTAAAGCAGCGAGGTTCCGCATCAGGAGGACTGTGCGTAAAACCGAGAAGAAAAAGTCACCGACTCTTGCTTGGCGCTTTCCCCGCTCTCTTCCACAAAAAGTCCCCGGGAGACGCGCAAGGGAAGACGTGGAAGAGGAGCGTGGAGCCCCGGCCTTTACCAAGCGTAAACGGCGCGGTGAAACACGCGGAGGACGGCGAGTCTCTGGAGATCATTGAAGTTCACAGCAATTCTAAAGGCAACCTGCCGCTGCCCAACACCCCGAACTCGGTGCCACTGTTCGAGAACAGGCACGAGAAGGCGACGGAGGCGAAGAGGAAGATCGCGCTGGCACGAGAGCGCAAAACGGTAAAGACTCTTGGCATCATCATGGGTACCTTCATCCTCTGCTGGCTCCCCTTCTTCATCGTCGCGTTGGTCAGACCTTTCTGTCAGAGCTGCTATATCCCCCGAGCCCTGGATGATGTTATTAACTGGTTAGGTTACTCCAACTCTTTACTAAACCCCATCATTTACGCGTACTTTAACAAAGACTTCCAGAGCGCTTTCAAGAAAATTCTAAAGTGTCATTTCTGCAAACCCTAACGAACGTTAGTAAAAAAAAGTAAAAAAAAAAAAAAAAAAAAAAAAGAGGATCAAGACTGAGTATTAAAGTCTCTAAAAGTTACACCAGAGACAGCACAATGCTTCTCGATGACGCGTGATGATGGGCCATCGATCATCTTCATTGATTCATTCTTTGACATGTTTGTAGTCTATGCATAGATAAAACTGTGATCGTTTGGAGCGCCATGTTTCATATGTTGTTCTGTAATATTCAATAAAGAGATACTTTTTCAGAGTGGTTGACTGTTTACGGTAATAACACACACACAGTCAGAATAGACTGATGAGATTTTTAATGATTACTAACTAAACCTGAGACAAAATTAGCAAAACATTACTTACAGTCATGAGTTTAAGCTCTGAAATTTTTCATCTTGTCACACTTTAATGATAAATATCAAGACTATTGATTCGACAAGAGATATTCATTAGCGCTCCAAAATTAGATTAAAAGTTAAGCTAAAGCGAGTCATTATGATGACGTCACTTCAGCCTCTGATTGTTGGTGCATTAATACTCGACCTTTCGTTAGAAGATTCAACCCCCTTCAAAGATGACTTTCACATGTTGGCTGCTCTTTCTCGATTCATATTGAGACATTTTTTAGTTTCAGTGTAATGTTTATTGTCTTTTTCAGTGTATCTACACCACTGAAAATGATCTTTTACCAAAAACAAACAAACAAACAAACTAACTAACAAACAAAAAAGCAAAACAAATAGGCTATAAATTGTGAATGTGTTTTCATCAATAAATCAATGTTGACTTGTGAGCAACTGGAAATTAACACCCCAAGTGGTTGGAAAAAAGTAAGTTCACCATCTATCTATCTATCTATCTATCTATCTATCTATCTATCTATCTATCTATCTATCTATCTATCTATCTATCTATCTATCTATCTATCTATAATTACATTTATTGAATTCATATTCCTCTTTGTGTTAATGTCAAAGTTAAAGAGTTAATCCAAATACATTTTTACATTTCGTAACTATGGGCAGCACAGCAAGGAGACTGCTTCATCGTTCAGGGTCTGTTAATTAACTAATTCGACTGTTGGGGAAACCCAAAGAAACCCAAAGAACCATTTGACTGTGAGACCCCGGTACAGCAAATGTATTTTATTTTTTTTAACAAAAAAAAAGAAACCCATATTCTGACTGAGAATCATATTTATTTGTACAAACATCTATATATTAGACCAGCTTCTAGTCTGAATTGGTTCACATGGTACTGTACTCATAAACAGCCCCTGAGCTGTGAGTAAATATGAGAGAGAACAAGTTTAACAACAGAGTGGACTTTCAGCATGTATGAGAGGAAGTGCTACATCTGCTGACTCAGCATTTTCCCACTTGGCTATGGTTCATCATCATCATGTGAAAAGAAGTAATATGTATCAGTCAATAATTTATCTGCTTTTGCATTGAGATGTACAAGATGAAAGTTAGGGGTGTTCCAGCTCCCTAAAAAAGGGCTTCAGTCACCAACGGCTGTCAATATTTTTAGCAACTTAAGACCTCAGGAGCAAAGCTGGGGATAGTCCTCTCCAAATCTTATTCACCATCACATGTGCTGCCCTCAAACTCCTGAGCTATGATTGGCTTTTTTGCTCATAGGGTATGAGACTTTTATTCAAATGAATAATTCCAGCTGTGTTTTGAACAACAAGGAACTTAAATAATGGTTGTAAAGGATGTCAGTATGATCTGGTTAAAATATCAATAATGATGACAGGTTAATGAGAGCTCTATACCAGCAATAAAAGCACAAAAATATTGCTGCTGAAAAGAAAGAAGTGAATGTAAACACTAAACAGAAAAATAAAGAAGTATTTTTAAATAAAAATGACTGAAAAAATCACAATCAGAAATGAATGCATTGTGAAATTTCATAAGCTGCAGCTCTAAATTCTCTAAATCAGATCTTGTTTTACACCAAGCATGTTAAAACACCTTTATTCTGTTTAAGCCATGATTTAAAAATCAAAAGTTAATGATCTAATACATTCTCATCAGTCAGTTGAAGCTCTTATCAACACACCATTCCTTATTCGTTTTTTATTATGATACCAAAATGGACCATTTGGCA
Source organism: Scarus forsteni (assembly GCA_036419115.1). NCBI lineage: Eukaryota > Metazoa > Chordata > Actinopteri > Labriformes > Labridae > Scarus > Scarus forsteni. The sequence continues at coordinate 152,449 of JAZDUH010000170.1, forward strand.
ACTGTTCCAACAACAAAAACACGCACGGCCTCCTCATCCGAAACAATCTTTCATTCTGTTAACGAGATTCTTCTGGTACGATTTTAAACAAATTTCATCTTTCCTTGCTTGAAGATGAGGACAGTTAACATCTGTGCTCTACAGAGCCCTCAAGCAAGACACATGAGGGTACACATTTGAAAATGAAGCTGTCATGGAAGAAGGAAAATTATAAATCTGTGACTTTATTAGGCCACATAACCTCTTCCTGGTCATTTAGGTCATCTTAAAGTCCTACAAATATTAATGAATCCACAGAAATAGATTTTTTTGGAAGAGACAAAGATTCTATGTGTGACTGAATTTGAGGTGAGAAAAGGTAAAAAATGTAATATCATCAATATTTTTTTAAAAGATGCAGCCTTTGGCTGTTTCTGTCAGTGTAAACACTTGGACCAGAGGATCAACGAATGAGTCCTGACTTAACCCTGAAAAAAATTAGTGTCACTCACTTCCTTAATTGTAATTTCATTATGTAATGCGATATTGCATTGTGCAGCACTTCATCAGACCTGAATCGAAGAGTTTCTTTATGATGTGGGGCTGATATTGTTGCACATCTGTATTTGAGTTGGAAAATAGAAAAATATTAAGGATTTATGGATATATATGACATGCAGCATAAGACAATACAGTTATTAATTTACTGACTTATCATTTTGGGTTATTGAAAATAGATGCCAGGCCTAATGCTCAGCAAAAAGACATGTAACATTTATCTGAGTATTGAGTATTGATAACTAGAAAACCTATCAGAAATGCTTAGTCTGATTGGGAAATTATCCTAATTCTATTCTACTAAATGATAGATAGATAGATAGATAGATAGATAGATAGATAGATAGATAGATAGATAGATAGATAGATAGATAGATAGATAGATAGATAGATAGATAGATAGATAGATAGATAGAAGATGGATGGATGGATGGATGGATGGATAGAGAGAGAGAAAGAGAGAGAGAGAAAGAGAGAGAGAGAGAGAGAGAGAGAGAGAGAGAGAGAGACCTAGCTAAAACACTGCACCCCTGAAAACTAAAAATGGCAAAAAAATATATAAAATAAAGAAACTGACATACCTGAGACTGAAATATGAGATTAAAGTTGAAAGATCCTCATATTTATTTCCATTATCCCAATTCGAACATTAGGCAACAAAAAAAACCCAATAAGTTACCCGTAAGTGGACATTAAGGTCCTCTATTCTTGTTACTGTGGTTTAAAATACATACAAATACTTTAGGGTGATGTAATTAAAAAATTCTGGTAATGGTTAACATAATAATAAAGTATACAGATAAAATAAATAAATAAAATGAATGTCTTTTTGAACAAAGATGAGGATTTTCCTTGCACCCTTCCCTTTTTGGATATAAAATATGACTGTGGATCATTTAATAGCTGCTCTTTGATAGCACTGACGGTGGATCAGAGGATATTTTATCATTTCATAACACAAGTATTTCAGAAGATTATACTGAATCCTGTTATTGTGTCAATAGCCTTTCATTTGATCAGATCTAGTCTTAAAAATCAAACCAATTGTATCAATATCCAGCGATATGAAGAGTAGCTGATCATTGGTGCTGACATAAAAGTATCCTAACCCATGAGAGTGTGGACAATAAAGAAATGCTTAGCAAAACAGACACCGTCTTACAGATGCTGCTGTGAAGAGCTCCTTAATTTTGTGCCTCTTTGCCCTTTTCCTGCATCACTTGTGGCTTCATAACATATAATTTCTTCTTAAAAAGGCCTTATTTGCAGCACACAGATGGATGATGGAGAGGTGGTCTCCATAGCGACATATGGGGGATGCAAACTCCTGGGCCGAGGGGCAATTAGCTGATCAAAGGCCTGCAGGGACAGAAGAGTACAGAGGTGTGAGAGAGGGGTCCACAGCTGGGAGATTCAATGGACAAAGAGGAACTGTTCTGTAGAAGCTTTTTGGCTGATCGTGTCATACAATGTCAACTATAATGCTGTGACAATCACTTTAACACAAACTTTATCATTCAAGTTCACTGTTTACATCCCAGTGGCAGTGCTGCTGTGAGGTTTTAGAGGCTGCAAACAAAAAAGCACCTTGACTCATCACTGTGGTTGTTGTATGGAGCCAAACATGGACCCATGGGAGCCAAAAACATTTTCTTACATGTCTGTTCAATGGCGGCCTACACTTTTTGGCTATAGGTCTTGCACAATAAGGTGCCAACCCCTCTGAGTTACAGGTGGATCTATCGCAAGCATGACACTGACTAAAATCCAAGAGAAACCAGACGACACAACACACTGGCAGGGAGACTTACAGCTTCCTAATTGTGAAAAAAAAGTCCATTTTTGTGAACCGGACTAAAGAATTAGTATTTAGCCATATCATTTGATGTCTTTGATTTGACTCCTTTTGACCACTTTTTCATAATTTTCTGCTCTACTCTGATCAGCCGTATTAACCACAAATTTGTAATTCACTCAGCAGAAAAGTCCAAAAGCTTATCAGAAGCAACAAAACAAGCACCCTACAGTTAGACTGCTAAATTACTCAATGACATGATTTCCTGTTAAAGGTTCACATGTCATGATCATGCCATGTTTGTCCGTCAAGTCACCTTGTCCGTCTTCGTGTTTCATGTGTTGGTGTTCACTTCCTGTTTAATTTTGACACTCTCGTTCCTTTCTTTGTGTTTCACCTGTCACACCTGTTCCCTGGCTGTTCCTCCTCAGCTGTGTCTCATGACCCCTCCATTACCTCTTGTTTTTAACCTCCTGTCTCTCTTTGTCTTGTGCCTGATTGTTGTACGTATTGTCACTCTCTCAGCGCTCTCTCATAGTCGTAGTCTGTTCATGAACCTCTTTTTGTCTTGACCACGTTTTTCTGCCTTTTGTCCTATCTGAAACCTCTGCAACTCTTCTGACTACCTTTTTGTTACCAACCTGTTTCGTCTGACTACCCTTGTGCCTGAACCAAGCCTGTCCGAGAACCATCTTTGTGTACTGAACCCTGGACTGGAATAAACCTTGTTTTTTTAAACTTTTGAACCTGTCATCTTGCTTTATTGAGTTGCTCAAGCCTTTGTTTCTTACACATCCTCGTGCTGGCTTGTGCGCATCATGTCTTCAGCGTCTATTAAACAAGGATTTAAACAAAACTTTGTTTCTGTAGAGGATCAGATGAAGTCCTTACCTTTCCTCCCTCCCTTTAGATCTGAGGGGGCGGAGCTACAGGAGGATAAGATATTTAGCTCTGCACTCATTTAATGCTCTGCACTCATTTAATGCCTACAAGGAGTGAGGAGGAATCAAAGGTAAAAGGTCATTGACTGGACTTTCAAAGCAGTAATGGCATCTGCCTGTGACAAGAAGAAAACATATGCAGGTGGAGGCTGTATAGCTATGACATCATCAGCCCCAGGAAGTGAAGAACAGAGTGTTTTAATCCTTTCACGGCTTTTGTTTCATATTTAATATGTTTACATGATACCTCTATCTACTGTATATGGTAACAAATTACAAAAAAATATCTGAATACAACCAGATAAATGATAAAAATGTCCTCAAATGGATTAGCCTATTAGTTGCCAACAACACCTAATGTATCACATGCGATACAAAAAAAATATATGTTAAATTTTATGGACATTTTAATTTTGTTAGGATTTCAGTAGAAAGTGAAATAAATTTCAGCTTCAGATACTTAAAAATTTCTTGCTTTAATTTGTGTTTTCGGATATTAAAAGGTTAAGAGGCATTTTCTTTTCAGAGGCATAGAGCACTGAGAGTTTAGTAGAAGGCGTCATGTTCTTGAAGCCCCTACAAAAACATAAAAAGGCAAATAGCCTAATTAAATTTTGCAGGACATGGACCTTTCATCACTGAACAACATTACTGGTAGACTGAAAATACTAAGTCAATCTTATAGTCCAATTGTATAATAAATAATAGGCAATAAGTAAAAGACCATTAACTCAGTCATAATTTATAACTGATTTAAATATGAATGCACCATAATGCAGATGTAGCTTGTCTGGCTAGCTCGTTAGCTTTGAACTGCAGATCACAATGTGGACATGTGATAGATTAAATTATCTTAACATCATTGGGCTCATTTTGAGTATTTTAATATCCTGGAATTGTATGAACACCTCCATTTGTATAAGTCTATGGTTTAAAATATTAACTTCCTGTTATAATAGTTCAGTACAGTGTGTGTTTGTTTATGTTTGATGTTCGAAGTGCCTTCCTAACCTCAGCAGAACTCGCAACAGCTGTAGTTGCCAGAGGGAGACAGCAGGGGGAGCACAATGCTTTGAGCTACTTTACAATATACTTCACAAGTCCCTCTCAGTCGTTACACTCATGGCCTGAAGAGAGTTTGTATATGTGAATCATTTACTCATTACTCCCCTTTTCAGGCATTCACAGACACACCCAGAGGCACACCTGTACCTGCTGTAAGGCAGACCACAAGTGAGAATCACTGATCTGGATTCACTGGTTACCCTGACAAGGAAAACCAGGCAAACTCCACACGGAAAGGCTTAAACGGGGAATAAAACCAGCAACCTTCTCCCTGTAAGGGTTCAGCACTCTTTACAGCACCTCCATAAAGCCCTGCCTCATCAGGGAACGAGCATCCTGTCAGATATGAATTGTGTTTGGTCAGCCTACAGGTTCGTCCAGAGAAAGTTGTCAGTCCAGCCACAGTAAACAGAAGAGCCCAGTACTGAATAGATAAAGTCACCCTGAGATGGGTGTGGCAAAACCCAGCTCTTGATGATATTACTCCAAAGCAGCTGAAATCGATGGGTTTATACCAAATCCAATGTACCAGACAACTTTCAACACTGTGTTCAGGGGACATCTGGGACTTTTTTCCAGTTGCTGACTGCTCTGTAAGTCTGTGGACAAGCATTGCATGATTAGGGAAGAATGATAATTCATAAAGGCCATGAGGAGCAAAGCTAACAAGGATCATAACTTATTTAGAACTTCCTAACTTAAAGACATTATGCAATTATTTGGGGGCACTGAAAGAAAACATTGGGCATATTGTTGTCGTATTACTATATCATCAGAAAAGTATGATTTTTTAAAAAGGAAAAGATAATATATAATTTCCATATATAATATATAACCTATAGTACAAATATTTTTCCTTTTTTTATTCATACTTCAATATTTATATATAACAAAAAAACACAGACCTTGACAATTACAGACAACATTACAATGTTCACAACAACAGCATGTAGAAAGAAGATCAGTGCATGCTCACACTGAAATATTCAGTTCATTTTGAAAAGTTCAATTTGTCCAACACAGAGGTAGAGCTGGCTTCAAAAACCAGACAGAAACAGACATTTGTCAAGTTGACCAGATTTAACAGTCAGTCAAATCAAATTAAATCAAATGTAGAAGTAAATGTGACCCTTAAATCAGGTTCCCATTGTGACTCTGTCTTTGAGTTCAGGTTTGAGGAGAAATGAAGCAGTGATCTAAAAAAAAAAAAACCCTGAGACTGCTCCTCTTATACATATAAGTTTTAATGTCTAATAAGCAGCCATCATGCCACTAGTTAGTTAGCATGAAAATAAGCAACTAATTAAATGTGAATATTGTTACCTTAAATTAAGTTCTTCAAAACTACATTCTGAGGGGAGATGATGACCCGCAGACTGAGAAGTCAGACGTTTCTTTGACAGAAAAGAATATAATCCCAGATTCACAGAAATCCATGCCAACTTCAACCAGGTTGTGGGTTCTTCTGGTCTGCTGTCTGTCCCGGCCTCAGAGAGGCCTTTGTGGGGTAAAATTTCACCTGTAAACTCTTCCGCTGTTCAGCCATGTTCATCCTGTAGCAGCACTGAGGGATATCTCCTGTCAGAGGAATTACAATACAGACAGTCAAAGTGGCAAGGGTCATCGGAGAGCGAGGACCCTCATGGTCATTCTGGTGTTTTTATTTTGCTTGGCACATATTAGGTGATAAACAGCTAATCCCAGTCAGCGTATCTTTTTGCCCAGAAATCTTTGCTGCATGAAAGCTGAAACAACATACCACAGAGCTAAATGAACAAGATGTAATCCTCAAATTAAATGGACTGGACTTTAAAAATCATTTGGGAGTTTTTATGTATTTCTTTAGGTTAGGCAGTACAAAGTATTGCAAACTTGGGAGACAAAGGGTGGGACATGTGCAACCCTTAAATGGATATTTCAGTAGTTTTGAAGTCAAGTTGTATCAGGTGCTTGACAACAGTGAGTGAAGTGGCTCAAAGGGCCCACAACAGCGTTAAACTTTTAAGGAGAACAAGCTCAGACTACTCACTGCTGCTGGTATGAACAGTTATTTCACGTAATTTTTCTTCTGTGTTAAATCATATGTATGCGTATGCATATGTCTCCACACACAAACGCACACACACACACACACACACACACACACACACACACACACACACACACACACATATATATATATATATATATATATATATATATATATATATATATATATATATATATATATATATATATATATATATATATATATTTTACATTGTGTTACAGGGGCAGTATGATGCCACGGCACGTGTTGCACGTCTCACAGCGAGAAGGTTCCTGGTTTGATCCCTTTGTCAGTGAGTTTGAATGTTCTCCTCATGCATGTGTTGGTTCTCTCTGGGCACAATTGCCTCCTCCCATGGACCAAAACATACTCAGGAGGCTAATTGGTGACTTTAAATTGTCCTTACGTGTGTGTGTGAATGGTCTCTCTTTGTGGCCCTGCGATTGGCTGGCAACCAGTTCAGGATGTACTCTGCCTCTCACTTGTTTTTGGCAATAGTAGACCCAGGCACTCCTCAAAGCCCACGCCACCTGGGACCAGAATAAAGAGACTGGCAGGAACCACCACAGCCTTTAAATTTCCAACACACACTGCTCTTAATCAGACCAAGCTTTCTAAAGTTTAAATGTGATCCAGTATTATCTATCTATGAATGACTTACAATGCCCTGACCAGTCAACCCATATCCAAGTCTGTTTGCCATACTGTCCTCAAGTCTGCACTTTCATCATACGAAACATTAGTTGCTATTTTCTAAAACACAGAGGTGGATTGAGCGCTTAATGTGAGCTAAAAAACAATTTAAGATATTTTCATAAACACATTAAAACCTTGAGATAAGTCCTCCATTGTAAGTACTTCCTAACATGTTACTTTCAGTTTGGTTGTATTGATATGAAATACATTTGTCATTGAGAATAATCAAGGCTTCCAGTATACCCTGTTTAAAATGTAGACAGGACATATTGAGGCATGTAGAATTAATCATTTTTGAAATTAATTCAAAAAAGTTTAAAATTGTTTAAAATAAATTTCTAACTTTTTCCTCTTACATTTTCGAACAGAATATTGTTAAACTTTATGACATTCTGAGTCTTGCCTTTATGCTGTTGTTTTGGAGGGTGAGAAATAACATCTTTTTTATTTCCAAAAAGAGAAAAGAATTAAGGTCATTGTCTCTCTATTCTCATCCTTTTGTTGTTTTATTGTCCTCTCTATTTTTAGCTTCCTGTTCCTGACCCACCTGAACCTGCAGCAGGTGTTCACTCTGTTACTTTATTTGGTTTCACAGTCATCACACAGGACTTTTGTTTGTTGTCTTGCTGTTTGAGGATTTCAATCTTCCTTCTTCTCCTTTCATGTGATTTTAGAACAAGAATAATATAACTTGACTTCACTGAGAGGTCTAGTCTGATACTAATTGAGAATTATTTACAGGATTTCAAATAGCAGTGTGATGAAATATTCAAAGGGGATAATATTTAAAGGGGAAAGATTATGCAAAAATCAGTTTTTCATGGCTTTTGAACATATTTTGGGGTCTTTGGCCTTCCTCCTTGCCCACAAAATGTGATAGTAGATAACAAAACCTGTATTTAGCAGGCTACATGAATGTAAAGTCATGGCATTCAGCCAGCTGTTGACTCTGTAGATATACTGTTACCCAACACTATATTTTTGATTTGTGCAACTAACCTGATTGGTCTACCTGAGTATCTCTCTTCACATCTGCTGGAGACAGCTGTGCTTTATTTATAGGCTTTTTGGAACAAAGCATGCTACTAATGTTTCATGAAGACATCAAGGATCCATGTTAAACTGCAGAAAGGCAGCAAAGTATAGGACATTTTAAATCAAAAGATAGGGTGGCAGCTGTACTTATCTTAGGACACCAGCACACAGAAGGCATTCAGACACAACCAATAATTACAGAATTATTGGTCTAAAATAGGTGATGTGAGGCTGTAAAGATGCGAACGGATAAATATCTGAACAACTAGACAGTGTTTTTTGGTGTGGCCAAATATGCAAACAGCTTAAACTTACTACATATATCATTTTATTCATTAACACTCTAAATGTTTCCTCAACACTTCAAAGACCTGAAGGCAATGCATATTTTAGTGAGAATAGAAATATTTGCATTACAGCAAAGATGCTTTTGACATGATTTTTCCTTCCACATTGTCCACTCATCTTTCAGAGATTCTTTAGGGAACTTAATCCGTTCTTCATAACTGATGAATATTTCATGCATTTTTCAGACTCGAGTGGCCCTGATAATCACAGCATGACTCTTTATTGCTCTGTGTTAATAAATAAAACAGGAATGCCCAGGAAGTGTATGTATATACATATACATATATATATATATATATATATATATATATATATATATATATATATATATATATATATATATATATATATATATATATATATATATATATATATATATATATATATATATATATATATATATATATATATATATACACACATGTTGTTTGTTGTCTTGCCAATGATTGTTGCACGTAATGACTTATCCAACATGCAACAATCTCTCCTGTGGACCTCTTTGACTTTTTTGTCTGTTTCATTTGGAGCTCTCTGAAATGCCATCACAGAGACACAGTGATATCCAGATGTCTTTGTTCAGATATTACAGATGGATCCAGTCCTGACATTTTCTTCCTGCCTCAGAAGTTTGTGTCATGACCCTCTGAGCCTCAATCTGATGATAGATTTCTTTATATGAGGGCTTTAATGTTTTTAATAAAGACAGACAAGGGACATAAGAGAGAGGAGGAAAATGGGAAGGAGAAAGAATAGGAACAACATATAGGATCAAAATCAGGGTCAGACATAAGCATTAGACCACCATCTTTGAGGACAACAGCCTCAGTACACCAGCATCATTAAACAACCAATGAATAAAAGCCATTTTTATGTGAAATGAAGGGACACCGTGCCCCATTATTATCTATTAATCGTGTCTGTTGTGTACCACATGTATGAACTTTGCTTTGCTGTAGTGTAACTTAAACATGGTACTTAAGTTGTCACCTTTGTACTGGGAGAAAATTATGTGCTGTGCTACTTGTTCTTAGAAACTAAGATGAGGACCTTGTAGACTCTGCAGCTGTTAGTTTTCGTCTTTGTTGAAGTTGTTTACCAAATGCATGTCCTTGCCTTTGACTTTAATCTTTCATGATGTGATTGTTCAGTTATCCATATCATGTCATGTTATCAACCTTGTTTTTTCTGTAATATATCTCAGAGTTGGACTGCCCCACATTAAGATTTTTAGACTGCTTTATTACTCTGTGAAATTGCTCCTCTCTCTTTGAAGACAGAATAAACAAAGACAAGTGATTGACTCAAAGATCCTCTTTTACCTCTATTTGCCTCCAATACACAGAAAAGTATGTAACACCTTCAACTTCCTTTCTCATAAAGCTTGAACTTTTGCTCTTCCCCTTCTGTCAGTTAGTTTGTTGTGTTTCATTTGTGATTAATTTGTGTCTCATTGTGCTTCAGATATTAAGGCTGCGCACGCATACCAGGAACAACAACAGCTTTGGCCGTCTGCTGAGTAACGTGTGAGCCTCTTACCGTGCTTGGTTTGTTATCCAGACAGATTTGCAGTTTGAACTGATTTGTTGTCCAGAAAAGAAACTCCTGCCTCTCTATGCGTCTATTCACCATTGTTGTTTGTGAAAGTTTTTCTTCTTTGTACGTGTGTTCTAGCAGCGCGGCCTCTCTGCAGACCTACAGCACCATCTACTGAACCGGCATGCACACTACAGCAGATTCACTAGTCACCATCTGAACGCAGAAGAATTTGAAAGCGCAAGGGAAAAATCTTTGCGTTTTCAAGTCAAGAGTGTCCATGTAAACGTAGTCTCAGACTGCACCGTTGACTACCAGATGCAGAAGTGTCCAAGGTCAAAAAGTGACCTTGTTAATTTCTCTGAATTTCTCTCCTTGGTCTTTTAGACTCATCATTGTAAAAATGATCACATATTTATAGTGTCTATTTCAGAACGCCTTCTGTCTTCAGAGCACCTGTGTTGGAGTGATCTCCACGGTCAGTCTGTCAGAGGGGGTCTTCACACCTATGTTGTTCAGATTTAGTTGAAAAAAAAAAACCTTAATATGTGCTTTTAAATCCCTCGAATCATTTCATGTTCACACTGCAGTATCTTGAAAAGAGCAGATTTCAGACTGAGTGGCCCAAAAAGCAAAAGTTGGCCTCATGTCTTTATCTCACAGCCAGCATTGCTTTAGCTTTGAGTCACGCTGTGCATTATGGGAGGGAGCAACCCCATTTCAAAAACCCAAACTATCTCTCAGGGTAGAAACTCATATATCGTTCTATTAATGGTTGAAATCTTAAATATGCTACTGGTGAATCCTTATCTCTCACCAGAGATAAAATGTTTCTGTTTTTTTTGTTTGTTTCCCGTCCAGACAGAGCATGAACTTTCTCACTGCACACTTCTATCCATATAAACGACATTTAGAGCTTCTACAATCATTAAAAGATGTCAACACGGAGGTCAATGAGAGCAACAACCATGTCCGCTGATTAAGACGGCAAAGATTGGAGACTGAGAAAAAGACAAATCACTATTAATTATCAAGAATTAATTAACAAAAAAGGCATTTAAGTCAAGGACCTCTGGGACAAATAGTCACTCAGAGGCAGATTTATGATCCAACAGATAGTCAACCATCAGTCAAGTCTGTTCTGCCCCTAATTGCTTTGTATTCATTTCAGCAACAAGGACAGAAAGTGAAATAAAAGTGAAAAGCTGCAAACAGGCACAGATACACAACACTCCTGCTGACTTTACCACTTTCAGGATCAAATGCAACTGCTGGCCAGTGCATTGAAAGAGGAAGCACATTGAGCTCAGTGAGCAGTGTGAAATAGGGAGGAGCTCAGGAAATGCCTCATTCTGGGAAACAATGGACTCTCAAACAGTGCCTACACTGTAAAAAAGGAAGAGTTACATGTTTAAATAAGAATACCGCACACTAAAGCTTTATGTTTTGTAATTACTATTTGCATTGTTTTTCAAGTAAGATTTGGAGTTAAAGGATATTGATAAAAACCTCTGTTTACAGCTTACATGCAGGAAACCCTGTGATTAATTCTTAGTGAAATGGTGACTTCAGATGGACTGGTAATGCAGTCAAAGAAACAAGAAAATTGGCTTTTGTCCATTAAAAACAGCATAACAAGCCTTATGACTGCTGTACAGACACTCATTGCAGTCATGATGTTAAAACAATACTTTTAAGCTGTACGGAGCACTGTCACATCCATCAGCCTGGATGACACCATCTGTTTGAGGAACCCTCTTTTACTTTTACTGCCCAATTCATGGTAACCTTGCATCGCAGCTGGATCTGCCTGATTCAGTGTCTGTCATCAGGCAGATCCATCCTGCCAAGCTCCATTCTGCAACGATCCTGAGTGGCCCAAAATGACATGGTTGAGTCAGAGCCCTTTAAAACCATAAGAGGTGGAGTTACTTACAAGACGACAGCATGAAGTGACTGCTTGTATGGAGATTAGCATAGATGCAAACAGCTTCAATCACAGTTTCGTCAGAGTTTAACTGCATTTCTCCATTAAATGAAAAACAAATGTTACCACTACAAACTTCTCCACAGTCAGGATATTTTCCCTCCACTTCCAACATGTTTTGACAAAAGTGTTTTTTTTTTTTTTTTTTAACAAACTGGCTCTTCTTTAGCACATTAGCAACTGCCTATACTACTATGTGTGAAATGATTCTAAAAGGTTCTGCCTCCCTCCTCAAACACTTTCTTTGGGCTCTCCCCAATGGACCAGTGAAATATATTGAATCTGGTGAATCAGATTGTTAGGACTCATGGGCTGAAATGTTTTTCAGGTGTAATTGTCTGTGCTATAAAACTGAAGGCATTTTCATTGTATTTTTACTGATCTGATGATCTGAGGGAACATCACTTAACCCCATCACCCTCAATAAAGAGTTTAAAAAAGAAAACTGTGGTAAAAGTGAATGGTTTTATGTTCCAAGGTTTAGATTTCTTTTGACTGGGAAATCTGTGAGATTGTCAAACTGGAACTAAACATTCAACAGGACACAGGTTCTTTATCTTAAATCACTGTGAAAGCAGAACAACGCTCAGGATCTCTCCACAAGTAGACAAGTAATTTTGAAAAAAGGAGGTTCACCTCTTTTAAAATAATCCCGTCCACATGTGGAGTTTTCAAAACATCCTTATCAACATTAAAACCTAAAAATTCTATGACTGCACTATTAAATGCTGTTTTTTAGCATGCAACAATGTCCATGACATGAAACACTTTTAGCAATTTCCCTATAAAAGTTGTTCATTTGTAGATGGACACCATGCTGATTCATAATGTCAGCCTCATTTGTTAATCCAACCCTAATTTTCAACATACTCTGTGGTATGTACCAGAAGCATCCTGTTGCACCCTATCACTTGAAAAATGCAGCAAATCTATTTTCAGCACAAGATGCTTCAACTTTCTGTCGATCACTGCCAAGCAGATCCACCAAAACTGGAAAGCAATCGCTCAGAGCTTCCAGAAAATTCCATATATCATATCATATCATATCATATCATATCATATCATATCATATCATATCATAGAAATTAAACAGATTTCACTAATTAATAACAGTTAATGCACCAATGTGTTTTCTCCTTTGTCCATGGATTTAAAGATATGATCATGAAATGTAAATAGTAGTCATTTAAGGACAAAATAAGCTAAGAACATAGTGCTACATAATTTTCTGATGTACTCCCCAATTGTAGAAGCAGATAGGACTCAGAAATCAAAGTAAAATGTAATCAGTGGAAAAGTGTTTTTCAGAGCAGGCGGGCTGTAAACCAGTTTGCTTACATGTTGCTCTACCTATATGAACATAGCTGTGACCACGAAACATTAAAATTCTTTCTTGATTATGTTTCAGGCACACCATTGGTCAGCCCAAAGCTGCTGCACATACATAACGCTGCATTTTCAGACAATGTGGAAATCTGGGGTAACGTCATAGTGAGGGAGCTACTTCAGATATGTGTTTAGCATGTAAATATTTCAGTTAGCAACAGTGATACCAACAGAAGTTTATCTGTTGCCTCTGCCGCAGCACAACTCTCATGTAAACGGGGTTGTTAACGTTGAAATCAGAGCATGAACCGTCTCTTTGTCCACCCAAAGACACCCTGGCTTGAGGCCCTGAAAATCTTTAAAAAATATGTGTTTTAATTGATCTAAAATGGCATTTTATAGCAGGGCTACCAGGAGAGCATTGCACATTGTTAATATGATAAAAAGATTCTAATGACTTGATTTCTGACCTTAATCTCATTATAACCGACACAATGCTGACACAATACTCAATGCTCAAACAAGTCAAAAACTAAAGATGAAAACGCAATCATGATTTGTGAGATTTTGATACATTTAATACATTTGTCCTACCTCTAACATGAAGATCAGGGATGGGCAATGTTTAAGAAGACCGCATTAGCTTCATTCTGGTTCAAGGGGGGAAAAACAGTTTTTTATAATTCACCAAGAGAAACACAAGAGTATGACGGAGGATTAGGGCCACGTTGAAAACTAAAAAAAAAGGGAGGTTACAAGAATAAAGACGTAAAGTTACGAGAATAATCTCCTAAATAACGAGAATAAAGTCGTAAAATTAAGAGAATAATCTCATAAATTTATGGGAATAAAGTCAAAAAGTTACGAGAATAAAGTAATCTCAAACTAGGAAACATCTGCTTGGCTATATTTAGAAAGATATTCACAGATTCAGACTTTTCGGCTCAAGAATTAATCAACAAAAGAACATAGTTCCAAACCAGACCCCTCTTTTTGATTTCTGTAATGAAGAATGTGAGCTATAAACTCGTTTTCCTCCAAACGAGCTGTTAATACGCTGAAGCTGATGGCTCAGCGGCTTAGGGACCATCGGCAAATTACCATATTGGAGGAATAGTGTGAAAGAAATCCATGCATATTAATTAACACAATTAAATAAACAAAACATCATCAATAAAATCAAATCAAAACATTCTTGCTGAAGTAAGAGCTGTAGTTTAAAGAAGAGGAGATCACCATACATGTTTTGTTATGACTTGGTTGGTAGATCTCATTACTTTGATGGCATTGCTTTAATTTCAATCAGAAAGTCCTGTAAAATATTTTAATTTATAAATCTAAATGAAAATATGACCTGTAGTATGAATAACATACGATCCTTTGTATTTGCTGTGATTTTGAAAACTTTACTTCTCAGTATGGGGAAGTTATTCAACTTTCTTTCACACTGTTCCTCCGATATGGTAATTTGCCGATGGTCCCTAAGCCTCTGAGCCATCAGCTTCAGCGTATTGGCGGCTCGTTTGGAGGAAAACGAGTTTATAGCCCACAGTCTTCATTACAGTGATCAAAAAGAGGGGTCTGGTTTGGAATTACGTTCTTTTGTAGATGAGTTATTGAGCCAAAAAGTCAGAATCTGTGAATATCTTTCTAAATATAGCCAAGCAGATGTTTCCTAGTTTGAGATGACTTTATTCTCGTAACTTTTCGACTTTATTCTCGTAATTTATGAGATTATTCTCGTATTTCTACGACTTTATCCTCGTAATTTATGAGATTATTCTCGTAACTTTACGACTTTATTCTCGTAATTTATGAGATTATTCTCATAACTTTATGACTTTATTCTCGTAACCTTCCTTTTTTTTTAGTTTTCAACGTGGCCCTAATCCTCCGTTGTACAAGAGCTCTCGTTAACAGGTCATATATCTACATTTATGTCTTTTTAATCAAATGGAAATTGTGATGCTTAAGTAATTGGGCTCGACATATATTTCAGGCCACATGTTTGTAATGAGAGTAAATTAATTTAAACTGGTTTTAAGTACAAATGCTTTTTGTGAAACATTTGAAGTCAGAGAAGCAGTTTAAACAAAGTGATACTTCTATTTATTTATATTGATTTTAGAACTGACTATTGGGCTACACTTGGGCAGTGGATGCATGTGGCCCCAGGGCTGCCAGTTGCCTACCTCTGATGATGCAGACCATCATGGCCTTTTTTCGTCACATCTAATGATATAAATTAATCTTGCACACAACTACAGTGGATTGAGCTTCGGAGTCTCTATTCATGCTGCGTGTCTGAGGTCAGAGAGACGAGTGCTCAAACAGGATGACCTTTGACTGGTTGGAGATGCTGGAGAGCCTTGAAGGTCTATAAGCTCCAATCCGAGAGTATATATCCACATCAGAGCAGGCGCCCCATGACAGGTGGGGGCTTGGTGGGGTTGTGTGGATTACAGGTGGGGGGAAAGGGAATGTTGGGACAGGAGCTGCTTGAGGGAGAGAGGGAGGAGGGAGAACTGGAGGAGGGGGGAGAGGCAGAGGGGGTGGACATGACGTTGGTGGGGGTGGGAGTGGTGTGACTGTGGCGGTGGGTAGAGGAGTCACAGTCAGGACAGGCGGAGGAGCCTCAGGGATAGAGCCATTTTTGGTGGGAGGGTCCAGGTGTGGATCAGGGTGTTTGAGGGTGTAGGTGGCACTGTGGAAGAAGCTGTGGTACTCCAGAGCATGAAAGGCTTGAGCCATCCTCAATCTGTAAATGAACATGAGCATTAATCTTCTAAAAACATACAGTTTAAAGAAAAAATTAAAAACTGAAGAACCTGGATAAGCAGCATGTGGGATCACAAACAGCAAGGATTTCTGACAAGACCTGACCCTGAGATCTTCCTGCTTCTGCCCTAGTATGCCCACAAACACCCCCACCCCTACCCCTACCTTCATCTCTCTGACTTGAATTTCAAGGTGCAGTGAAACTTCCTGCTATGAGTGTCAGTCAGAAAATGCTACAGGTCCACTGACCAGAAATTTTCTAGGAAATTTGCATGTGTGAAAAGGAATAATGAACCTTTACACTCAAGTGTGTTTATTTCTTACCTGGAAATGATTAAACTTTGAGTTTGAAAGGAACAGACTGGAAAATTTCTATCTTGTCTGGTCATTTTTATTTTCACCTTTTTTTTTTAAACCAATTTCCCATTGAGATCAGGATCTCATTTACAAGGGTGACTTGGCCAAGAGGTCAGCAGCGCATGTCATAATAAAAGCAATTTCGAAACAAATGAAAAAACCCAACATATTCTACTGCTGTGCACATACTGCAAAAATCAGATAAACATGGAGTCAAAATTTTACATTTTTCTGTCAGTTTTGGCTGAGATCTGTAACCCGCTCACAGAAAAAAATAGGCAAGCCTCCTAATCTTGTGAGTGGCAGTCGTAAGGCTCCATAGACTGATCACTCTGACCATGCTCTCTGAAATGAAAACACACATGCTGCCTGCTGCCATGCAAGAAAAAGGTATGTGAAAGGGCTATAAATGGATTAAATTGCCACCACAACATTTCTTCATCTGTATCATTTTAAAAAAGACACACAACAACAATGTATTTCTCCAATAAGGTGATACTAAATACACAAATGAACTAAAGTACATAAAGTAGATGACAGATAAACTTCTTTGTAAAAACAGGATATAGTAATGAGAGGAACTGAAAAAATACAGTTTGATCATGAACCCACCTGTGTCTGAGCTGCAGAAGCCTGTAGAGCAGCAGCAGGATTATGATTCCAGCTGCTGCCACCAGAAGAACCACCATCCTCACATCTGGACTCCAGCATGGTTTACCCTCCATCCCAGCTGAACTACAGGTCTTGGGGGTCTGGGGAGTCTGGAGGGGCCCCTCCATACCACGCTTAGGATTTATGATGGCCTGAACCAAGGCTGGGTGGATGGTGTCCGGAGAGATGGGATGTCTGTTTTTGAAGACGGGAGTCTGTGGCTGAAGTGGAAGCTGTGATGTGCTGTTGGCGACCATCACTGCCACGCTTTGATCCAAGAGGATTGGGTGGATGTATGATACCCTCCAATTATTTCATCATGTTGGACTTCATCTGACTGGTGAAAATCCTGAGCAAGTGTCTGTAACATCAAAAAGTATCAATCAAAAAGTTGGAAGGAAAAACCTGAAATTTGTCAAATTTTAATCAATTTTCTGCTGCAGTGAATGCAGTTACATAGATGTGAAACAACGCTCTTGTAAGGTCACCTAAGGTGGCATGATTGTGGTCACATGAGTTCATGTTTACAACAGAATAAACAAGGAGTAAGAGTTCATCACTCTGAAACCACCCAATGCTGGCAGCGCCCTTAGGGCAAGAATCCGATTGTTCATACTTGACAGTTTTTTTTCTCCTGGTGCTTCTTTAAACTTTTATTTCACCCCTAAACATCTCAAAACTCACCAAAACTGGCACCCGCTTTTGATTGGGCGAAAAGATTTGTTACAATGAAAAAAATAACCCCCATCATGCAAAAAATTAGGTTTCTAGTAACCCCTCGGCACAGCTACTGAACTATCATGGAGCCGAAAAGCCTAGCGCCGAGACCGGCCGCCTCCTCTCCGCTGGGCCCAACGGAGCTCTGCCCGCTGGGTTGAGGCCTGTTAGCGGGCTAACGGCTAACGGTTAACGAATAGCCTCAGCCGGCCGTCCAGACCTTCAGCATCGACCGTTTCGCCCCTGGTTGATCAGGTAATGGCTTTGTTTACTACAGTGGGAGATGTCTGCTGAATAATTCTGGTTAGTTTGTGCCTGCACGGGCTAATAACTTGTAGGGGAGCGGGTTAGCCTGTTAGCCGCTAATCGCTTTGCACTGTAAGCTGAGCTGGGGAGGACAGGCTGAGAAAGATAAATCCTCCCCACACTCGGCTCCGCTGGCGGCGCGCCAGACCCGCATTGCCGAGGTCCAATTGAAATGGCTACTGCTGTGTGTTACAAGGGGATGTCTGTCGTGTTTGATACTTTCAGTTGAGCTGAGCTGTTTTTGACTGAGTTTGCTGCTGATATATTGTGCTAGTTGCTCAAGCTCAGTCCGAGGGGGCTTTATGAGGCGACACAAGCTGGGGGCGGGATCTTGGAACACGGGAGGGAGAGGTGAGGTAAGGGGGGCAGGCTGCGGTTTCAAATCGAGACCACAGCTTTAAACGGTCCTCACAGCCAGTGGGAATGTTGTAGAGAGATCAAACCAACAGAACATTTGTCTAAACGAATTCCACAAATCACAAGCAGACACCCCTGACTAATCTCAAACAGAAAGCTTGGAATTTGGTTTTCAAAATAAGCACTCACTGGATCATCCCCACTTTGCACCTTGACTTGACAACCCTAACAGGCTCACAGTCATGCCAAAATTGACACACGTGCCAGATGAGGCACAGAATTTCAGAAAACAACTTATATAACCCCATATTAAAAAATGTGATCCTAGTGCCCCTAATAACAATATGATGCATAAAAAAGGTTGTCACGGCCACTAGGAATGTCTTAGAGAGATCAGACCAATGTCAAAACATTCATCTCACTGAGACCCACAAATCCTGTGCTGACACCCCTGACCTATCTCAAACAGTAAGCCAGCAATCTGCCTTTCAATATAAAATTACAAATGAAATGTCATCCAATAACAAAATACAGCATGGCAGCTTCCTCTGAAGCTGTAAATTGTATCAGCTTGAATTTTTTAAGAAAAGGATTTTTTGAAGAAATTTGTTGTTTCCAAAACGGTTTCTGAATGACAAGTCTTCAAAGTGGGGGAGTGCAGACCTCCCAGATTCTCCCATTCAAATGAATGGAGGAAGGAAATACAGCTACAGTCCTCCAGCATTTGAAATTACATTGATAGATTCCTGAAAAAAATTACATTTCAAATATCTTATTTTTAGAAATTTGGTCAAAATTATGGCTTTTGTGAGGCGGATGTTTTTTAGGTTTCCCGTGGTTGGTTTGGGGATCTGGAAGTGAATGTCCTTTGTATTATTTTTAAGACATTACACTATACATTTCCTACATAGGTTCTTAGCATATGAATACATTTCTTCTTCATCAAAATTTTATTTTGATATTATTTTGCACTTTAATATCTAATTTACCCTGCTTATATTTGGTGTAGCCACTGATACAAGAAAGACTGTTTTCACACAAAACTCATACAGGGTTGATAATTCAGTTTATAGCCCACCAGCTGCTGGACCTGGTGGATTCAAAAGCTTACAGATGCAATTACAATTGTTTTTAGTTTATCATTAATTACAATTATTTTTACCATCCACTGGCTGGCATTATACAAACACTAAGATAATTATGATCATGGCTTATAAAATATATATTTTTAATGCATTTTTTGGGCATTTTTGTGCCTTTATTGAAAGAAGAGAGACAGTGGATAGACTTGTTAAAAGGGGTGAGAGAGTAGGAGAAGACACTCCGCAAACTGGTAATAGGCTGGATTCAAACCCGGACCAGCAGAAACATGTACATGGGACGTGCCTGGCTGCTAACCACTCCGCCAAACCAGCACCCCAGGGCCTTTAAAATATTTAATCAAGTTATCAATTATTTTATGAGTGAAAATATTGTAACCTTATAAAAAACATGGGAAACTCTTTATAAGGCTTAAAAAATTACATATATTTTGGATGTTGTTTTTGGTTTTGGAGTCTTTGTTATAGCACTGTCCTCAAGACCACTTTAACTGAGAGAAAACCAAGGCTGAGAAACAAAATAATCAGTTTCTATATATCCGTCAATTATCTCTTTTGCTAATCGCTTTCAGGGACGCAGGGGCTAGAGCCTATCCAAGCTGACACTGGACAAGAGGCAGGGCACATGCTAGGCTGTCACCAGCCAATCGCAGGGCCACATAGAGAAACAGACAACCATTCACACTGACTGTCGACCAGACTAGCAACCTTCTTGCTCTGAGGAATGTACATGACCTGCTGTGCCACATAATCAATTTATTCTCTAAAAATGACCTGAAAAAGTATGGGGAGTTTCTGTCTGACCACTTCCTTAAATAGCACAATAGGAACTTTGCAATTTGAAACAAAGTCATCTCATGCAAGGCAATGCACCAGCTCATGCAGCAAGGAATACCTCTGCATCATTGACTGCCATGGGCATAAAAGGAGAAAAATTAATGGTGTTGCCCGTCCTCCCCTGACCCACACCCTATTGAGAACCCTCAAGAAAAAGATCTGTGAAGGTGGAGGAGAGTTTCCATCTCAACAGCAGCTCTGGGATGCTATTCTGATATCCTGTAAAGAAATTCAAGCAGAAACTCACATGTTCAATGGATGCAAGAACAGTAAAGCTTTAATCAAATAAGGGGTCTGATGCTAAATTGTAGTTTAACCTGTTAAGTTGTTTTTGAGTGAAATAGCATTTTATGTTTTTTATTTAAAAATAAAATCTGCTATCATTGGGATGTTTGTTCAACATTTAAATTATACTCTAGATTCAAATGACAGTCAAAGTAATTTTCAAGTCATCAACCATTAATTTTTTTCAATTGAATTTAGGACAATCAGAGAACAAAATCATTTGCATAATAATGTGGAATGCAGTGTAGTCTTGTCAGATGGCATTTGGCAACCTGTTTCACCGTGGGATAAAGAAGGACAGAGACCCTTCTCTAATCACAGTCCAGAGCTGTTGTGGCTGATGGAGCTTTGCAAAATAAAACTGTTATTATTATTGATGATATTTGAATGTCATCTATAATATAAAGCCAATACAAAAGCTTTAGAAATGCACACTGGAGTTACATAAAAGTTACTCTTTAAAATTCTAAAATCTATTTAAACTCCTGGATCCCGGTTCTGCTAAAAATGAAATGTTTTACATCATCAAAAAGAATAAATAAACTTTTTATTTGGATGCAGTTTCATGATCTACAAACCTGAAATATTTGATCTGTTCTGCTTCTTTGAAAGCTCCTCACTATCATTTTTTACATTATATATTCAATTTATTTATAAGCTTTGCAGTTACTCGAATATAACAACGCCAATCAATGTTAAAACATAAAACTGCTGAAGCAAGCAGCTGGTGCAATATTTCATTGGGACTTCGTTGCTCTTATTTGTAACTGACTTCATGTTATTCACATATTCCACAAATATTGTTGATGTTTAACTTACCTGATCATCTTTATAGGATGCCTTTGATTGGAGTATTATGAGAAAAATCAGAACTTAACCGAAGCCCTGCTGTGATGTTCCAGGACAAGCTGCAGGTTCCTGAGGTCTCTCCAGTGGTGGGAAACCGGAGAAAGGACAGGAAACACAACACTTCCTCAACATACCGTACAGAGATATGATTGGACAGCACTTCCCATTGCTATGGTTACAGGAAACTGGTCAAGGATGTCTTTTTAAGGAATTCACTTTGAGCCTAATGTAGACCTCAAACAAAACAATTGAGAACACTTAAAGAGGTAGCTCATATGGTCAGCTGATGACTGGGTTACAGGAGAGTCAAGTGAATTCAACAAAAGGACTCTTCCGTTACCATCAAATCTATTTTCAGTGAAATACAGAACAAGTCAAGCTCTGAATGTTTTTACCATGCCTGACTGTGGGGCATGTGTCAGCCTTTGCCCCTCAATGTGACAGCTTTCAGACCAGGCGCATGTGTGCCGTGTTGGCTGCTTACTGTTGCTGCCACAGCCTCGTCTTTACATAAATTACATTTGATTATAATGGACCACAAGTAAAGACATTTCAGGCTTTAAATGTCCAAAAAGTTTAGAAAGTAAGAACAACTTCTTACAAGTTGTTTCATTTATCGTATAACAGACTCAGGAAATCTCAAGAGCAAAAAGTCTCTGTATCAGCTCAATTAATCAATCAATCTTTATTTGAACAATTCATAACAAGTGTTAGCAAAAGAGCAGGCTGAAGACCAAGTCTTCAATTTGTAGACACACACACACACACCTATATGTATACATATATGTATGTGTATATATATATATATATACACACACACACACACACATATATATATATATATATATATATATATATATATACATATATATATATATATATACATATACACATATATATATGTATATATATAGGTGTATGTGTGTGGGGGGGTGGAGTGTGTGTGTGCGTGTACGTGGAGGTGTGAGGGTGTGCGTGCATGTGTGTGTGTTATATGTTAGATAATACATGCTGAATAAGCCATGCAACGTGTAGAGAACATGAAAGTAGTAGGACCATGGTTATTTTTATTTTCTTGGTTACTTCATCGCACAGCTAAGTAAACACAATCATTCCAGAAAAAAACCCATACATGAGGCAAACAGGAGATTTATTTTTGACATCTACAAATAAATGTTGGCTCATTCATTAAAGGTGTCAACCTGATTTTGTTTTAGATTTATTTAATCAGAACTGAAGCCACGTCCGTGATTACATTTTGTAATATACCTTGGACAGAGAGTAGAGGTGGCCTCACAGTGGGACAACAGAAGGGCCTCAAAAACCTGTACCTCTTAAGCCTCTAATTTCGTAGACCAGGCGTTAGCGCAGGCGCACCTGCCCTGCACCGGCCTTCGCCGTGCGCACAGGGTGTGACCGGCGCACTTTGCAAGTTTCCTGCAGTGCCACGAGAGGCGCACTCAAGGCGCAGAAGAGCGCAGAGGAGCACGTCCACGCCCACGTCTCTGCCTCTCTGCGCAAATGTCAGAGTAGAAGGAGAATAGACGTGAGTGGGATTAACACAGCCGATCGCTGTCTTCACCAATCAAATGAGCGCCTCTCCTCGCCTTTAAATGCGCTGCGGCCGAGGCGCAGCGTCTGATTGGTCTGAATGATCCCCGCTGCTGGAGACGGTCAGAGCTGCTGTCATTCAGCAGCTGGGAGAACAGACTGGCCATCGGGGCGCGCATCAGTCTACGCGTCACCATGTGGGCCAGCTCCCAGGATGGATGTAATCTGTTCCTTTGTAATTATAGGAGCACAAAATTAAGGGACAGTTACACAGCAGCTGGCTTATCCATTTATAATGCTTGTGATCCACCTGCACTTCTGGTTTGTCATCGCCAAATAGCAGAGCCTTTAGTGATATACTGTATACTCTCCCGGTGTCTCTGCCTCATCCTCCTTACAATAATGTACTCCATCTTTTTAGATCACGTTAAAAATAAAGACTAAAATAGAGAAATATGGGAAATCACGGGTAAATCCTGAGTGACATACATTTATTTTCTCTCTTTTTTCTTCGTCTTTTTTCTCCCTCTTTTCTTTGAATTTAATGAAATGAGAGAAGCCAGATATATACTCAGTATCAGATGTTAAGGCTGTTTATTGTTGACTTGTTAGATGTGCATCAAACATCAGATGCCGTCAGGTTAAGCTTCCATTATGACAAACGGCTTAAATCCGACATCTGATGTGACGGGACAGTCAATACAGATACAAATGTATATGCTGGTTCAGACGGTTACATTAAATAGTGATTGCTGTGATTTTTTATTGCATTAAAATGTTCCTAACACTCTGGAAACCTGCCTCTGAGGCTTTGTTGACGTGTGCGCACATGTGCGCCTGTCACCAAATTACAGCTGCGGAGGGTGCGCTCGGCTTTGCGCGGAGAATAGACCAGGTTGGAGCTGGGGAGCTTCAGGGCACTTTCTGCACTGCTTTTGGCAGAAAATTGTCACTGCGCCAACATGAATCTGCCACACCTCCCCCTGGTGCGCTGTCAACTCCCCCTGGTGCGTCGTTACACCCATCTCTGGGACGGTCTACCAAATTGTCAAATTGGCAGTGCACGGTGGTGCGCCGCACGAAATTAACACTGCGTTGGGTGCACCAGGCTTGCGCCCTCTGCGCTGCGCCACAAAATTAGAGCCCATAGTCTTAATTGTGTCCATTCAAGTTACTTTAGGCACAATGGGAACTTGGATGGTCCTTTTTCTCTTTGACTTTATGGCAGCTTTTCTTTCAAATTGTCAGTTTTGTAGTTCAGATTGATTCTAGTCAAATGAGCTTGGATCAGAAAATCTGTGCCTCTGAATGTTTACATTGCTTTGTATTATAGAACATTATCAGACATTTTAGAGGCAGCAGCATGTTGTGTTAACAGGCAATGGTTTAAGTGTTTCTGAGGACCCTTGGTACTGTCATGAAAACAATGCTCATTTTTGTGTAGTGAGGGGATCAAAGGTCAAAGGTCACAGGTGTTGTCAGGTTCTGCTGACTGAATAGACTGCAGTAAAATGGTGTCCATTGGTTTGTGGGACAGAAGGTGTTAAATACAACTAAGTAATAATAAGAAACAGTGTGCATACATACTGATGCAAGATTTACATTAACAGCAGATTTAAGTGACTCTAAAGTGAATAATTAAAAACATTCAAAAAACAAAGTGTATGGGTTTCATTAGAATCTAAATATGTTGACTATATAATGGATAATAAAAAGCGAAGAATCCAGATTAGTATTAATTGCAGGTAAAAAAAAAAAAAAAATGTAAGTACTTGACTGTTAATCCATGAATTTTTCTAAGAGGGGAACCCCAAGCTATCATTAAAAGAAACAATACAGTGAGTAAAGACATTGTTTTCAAGTTTTTTATTTTTTTTTATTCAATCTGCTAACATATGTCAAGTCATTTTTATTTAAACACATCTCCTAATAAGCATGTAACAGACTATGATATAGACTACAGACAGAATGGTAACAGCTAAATGCACAACATACTCACATGCAAGTAAGCAAATAATAAGGGAAAGCAAATAATTGAGGTAAAGTCACATTTTCACATTTAAAATAAAATTACTCCCTTCTTTAGGTCAGCTCCATCATGGAAAATTTAAAATCACAATTATTATGCTTGACATTGATATCACATTTATTAGGCATTAAAAATGAATCATATTGTGTTAAGATGGAGCCACAGCTGTGTAAAATATTCTGTAAATTATATGCCATTGTCTTTAAAATAGTTTTAAACTAATCACACATTAATATAATTGGACTTGAATTTGATTAGCAAAGTGATTAATGAAATCCTAATCAATATTTGAAATAAACACATTTAATCACTTTTGTTCTATTTGTGAAATTCATTTCAAGCAGTGCTTGCCATGTCTTTAAAGAGTTGTTTTAAGTTTTCCAAACTATTATTATCAAACACCTCTGATATAATCATTTCATGTAATTTCAACAGCAAGTGAATCACTGTTGTGTTTTCAGACTGTTTTGTTGTGATGAGAGTATAAAGGAGACGATCCCCCCCAACTACGCACACACACTTTCCTCAAAAGAAGCACAGGATGCAACGCATGTGATCACCTGATTAATTAAGTCAGGTCTAATGATTACAGGAGGTCGTAATCTCAAATGCAAATGAAAGTCAGTTAATCGCTCAGCATGGATGATAAAAATAAACTGAGTCTAATTTAAAAAAAAAATCTGTTTGTGTAATACATTCATCACTATGGAGGTGTGTGGTCTGTGGATATCTGGCCTCTACATTGGATGTTTTCTCACACGTGACTTTTGCTACACTCCTGCCGCAGCAGAGGAAAACATTCGTGCAGCGATTTGTACCTGTGTTGGGAGACTTGTCTGTAAGCCTCCGTGGAGGTCCAGTTCAGACCACCAGGGGGTGCAAGCACCAACGCTATTGTTCACCTCTACTGTTTTTAGCCTGGCTGGCTCAGTAGACAGCAGTGCGATGGAGTCAGGATGGAGGTGTATTAGAACCAGGTAAAGAAACTCCAAACAGGCCGCTGAGATCTGCTGCTGCACACTGTCACCGGGATAGAGAGGGTCAGCAGTGCATGAGTAAATAACGCTGGTGTACAGCCATCAAAGTCACCGGCGTTAAGTACCCACAGCCGACCCTCTCCATACGCCAATAGTGTGCAGCCATC
Source organism: Scarus forsteni (assembly GCA_036419115.1). Taxonomy (NCBI): domain Eukaryota; kingdom Metazoa; phylum Chordata; class Actinopteri; order Labriformes; family Labridae; genus Scarus; species Scarus forsteni. The sequence continues at coordinate 178,723 of JAZDUH010000170.1, forward strand.
CCATTAGTTTATAGAGTAACGAATTTGTGACTTCATAAACTTGAAAAATTTCAAGCTTTCTGTAATACTTTTTATTTCTTTAAATGTCCCTAATAGCTGGTGGCGTATGGAGAGGGTCCATGTGGGTATAATGCCGGGTGGCCGTGATGGCTGCACACTGTCGGGCGATAGAGACTTAACGCCGGTGGCTTTGATGGCTGTACACCAGCGTTATTTACTCATGCACTGCTGACCCTCTCTATCCCGGTGACAGTGTGCAGCAGCAGATCTCAGCAGCCTGTTTGGAGTTTCTTTACCTGGTTCTAATACACCTCCATCCTGACTCCATCGCACTGCTGTCTACTGAGCCAGCCAGGCTAAAAACAGTAGAGGTGAACAATAGCGTTGGTGCTTGCACCCCCTGGTGGTCTGAACTGGACCTCCACGGAGGCTTACAGACAAGTCTCCCAACACAGGTACAAATCGCTGCACGAATGTTTTCCTCTGCCGCGGCAGGAGTGTAGCAAAAGTCACGTGTGAGAAAACATCCAATGTAGTGGCCAGATATCCACAGACCACACACCTCCATAGTGATGAATGTATTTTCTGCCCTGTCTACGCATACAGATCAGTTTACGCAGCTGCAGATTTATTTTACAGATATGTGGATCTGACTACACACACACAAATTATTTTACACACAAACAGATTTTTTTTTTTAAATTAGACTCAGTTTATTTTACACACACACAGATTTTGTTTTCACATTTAAGGATGTAGTTCCACACAGACAGATTTCTTTACAAATTTGTGGATCTGGTAACACACACAGATCGAAATACGCATTTGTAAATTGTTTTAGTTACACATTTGTGGATCTGGTAACACACACAGATCGAAATACGCATTTGTAAATTGTTTTAGTTACACATTTGTGGATCTGGTAACACACACAGATCGAAATACGCATTTGTAAATTGTTGTAGTTACACATTTGTGGATCTGGTAACACACACAGATCAAAATACGCATTTGTAAATAGTTTTGCTACAATACTGGCCCCATAGTTTATCACAACTTTTACATTTGGATTCATTACTCTCTCTTTGCTAACAAAGTGCATGTTGTCTGTCAGAAGAAAGAGAAGAAGCTGTGTGGTTTACAACAGAGCACTGACTCTCAGAGATATTCACCTGCAACTAAAGATCCACAAAACCAAATCCTTATATGACGCTATTTTGATCTACATACCTGTGAAAAATCCAAGGTGTCAATCTCCCTACTTTTAGGAATTTGTGTTTGTATATTGTGTGTTCAAAGAATTTAAAAGGCTATTCTGCTTTATTAAAAATGGGAACCAAAGTCTAAACAGAGAACCTGGACCACATCTTCACAGTCTGACCTTTAAATCCAGGCTTTATCTGGGTAAAATGAGCAAAACTAGCTTTCAAGCTGAAAAAGAAACTGTTCTCTCTTTCCACCAAAGCAGCTCACATTAGTCCTGTTGGTGCCGGTTTGGGTCAACAGATGCAGAGAGATGGAGACTGCAGTGAAAGGCTTGCTGATATCTGATGGAGCCGGTATTCAACAGACGGATAAATGACACATGAGCATAGAAAAGGGCCGGGTCCTGACGTAAGTCCAGCTCTCATTTATCTGTCTAATAAGTTTTGATGTCGGGCCAGAGGGAGGAACTCTTAGCACTACACTCAATATCCCTGCCTGGCACTCTCTCAATCCTCTGATATTGAAGGGGCGAGTAATATTAAAAGATCTGTTATCAGGAGCACAATTGTAGTTTGGACGTAAGTGATCGACCCAGACAACCTGCTGGAAACAGACTCAGGAGCTGGACACCGTCTTAAAACCTAAAGGACCATTACTGACACAAAATGGCTGGCCTTCAGTGCCTGAGTTAGTTTGGTTACAATTTTAATTTTTTGGGCAAATGTTAGTGAAAGAGGCTGCAGTTTCCTGGAGAGGATCTTGAGTGCAGGGAGACGAAGACCCACTCACAGAGACAGGATCATTTTATGACAAGGGCAGAGCCCAGGCAGATTTGCAACAGTGCCACTTTGAGTCACAAAAGAGGCCAAAGTTGACCTTACATCATTACATCTCAGCAAGCACTGCTTTGACCATAAGGAGCGCTGTGCATTATATGATAGAAAGCCAGCAGGCTAAGCTCGGCACAACTGCATGATAAGACCCCCCTGCTCAAAAGACCAGTTGAAAAATTGCAAGATTTTACAGTTTGGACTGTTGGATCTTAAGAAATTTCTAAGTAGAGCTTCAAAATGCAAAAAGAAGAAATGGGAGTAAGCAAAAAAAAAAAAAAATAGTAAAGAGAGTAACAATTTTGTTGCAAACGACAATTAAACTGGCATAGGCTGTTAATCAGCTGATCAAAAGTTTAAGACCGTAGCTGAAAAACACCTAAAATATAAAATAAATGTTTCAAAAAAGGACTTGGTATTGAGTAGCTGAGCCATTCTTGTTATTCACCTAAATCATTTGTTTCGGCATGCTTGATGCCAGTGTTTTCAGGAGGCTAGTGGGAATGTTTCCCCAAGTGGTGAAGATAGATCAGGGAAAACACAGGATGGTCAGACAGGCATTGTGGACTGCAGCATTGTCCTGTTGAAAAACCCTGTCATTACCACACAGACCAGGGCCCTCAGTCATTACCACACAGACCAGGGCCCTCAGTCATTACCACACAGACCAGGGCCCTCAGTCATTAGGGACGCCCCTGCAACATCTCCATATAACCAGCTGCAGTTTGGTGCCCCTGCACAACCTGAAGCTCTGATTGTTTCACTGAAGGAAAAAGCAGCCCAGATCATGATGGGCCTCCTCCACTGTGCCATGTAAAAAACATCTCAGGTGGATCTACTTGTCGTGCCTGTAACGTTGACCGTCAGGGTTAATTTTTTCTCATCAGAGAATAAAACTTTCTTCCACCTCTCAGTGTCCCATGTTTGATGCTTTTTGACTCATCAAGACAACACTTGTTTGATTGCTAGCAAAGATGACAATGCCAAAGAACCGTGATGACAAATGAAAAAGTAAAGTGATGCCCAATTTTGAAAATGCGTGACTGACTCGCGTTCTGGTTCACACACATCTTTTGACAGCTGTTAACATGTGGAGTATCTGTATGTATATGCAGCTGTTTATCACTGAAAAGGCAAACTGAACAGAGTAATTCATGAAATGGTGGTTGGGATGGGTTCATCCTTAAATTTAAAATACCCGAGGATTATCAAGGATTGGGGCAAATTGTTTGCCCAAGACAGATTTATTAATTCATTTGTATGAAAACCTTCTAATACAGGGTGGTTGCCATACATAGGAAAAATAATCATTCATGTTGGACAAATATTATTTTAATTATATATTGTGCTCTACGTGATTACCATTGTTTCGAAAACACATATTAATACGTGTTTTCCACTGTTGATCAGCTTGCACTTGCACCGTTGAAATTATGCTTGTAATGACGTTGGTGATACATTCCTTGAGATGATTTATGTCTCATATTTTCACCTGATACAACATGGCCTACAAGAGCCCCATAAGATAGAAATCAAGAGGGAAGAGATCTGAGGATCTGGGAGGCCACTCCACAGGACCGTGCAGACCAATCTAAGTATCCGAAAAAGGAAAGAAAAAATGTTTTCAAGTTTATTTTGATGACTGAACTTAAAATATAAAAAGTTTAACATGAGGGTGTAATGATAAGAGAATCTGGCTATTGAAGAGGAAGCTAAAGGAAAGGATGATGACTTTGTATAATAGAGACAACAAGAACTATCATCAAAAATGAACTAGATGGAACTGATAGTGACAAGTAACAGTTACATGGTCACTATTTAGAATGAAACCTTGTTTTACAACAGGACCACCTTTGGAAATATAAAAAAGAAGAGTAAATTAAAAGAAAAAAAAGGAAAGAACATGGTGATTAAGATGATGTTCAAGTGGAAGATGAAAACAATGGTTGAACTGATTGTGCTGAAACCAGCAGCAATGTTATAAAGACAGTACGGATGAAATTCAGCAGAGAAAACCCTCCAGTTAATAATCCAAACAGATGTAAATGAATTCATGAGGTCTTAATGTGAAGAGCTAATGTGACCATTTCCATCAGAGCGAGCAGCAGCCACTCTGACGAGCTGAAGGACTTTACTGATTGGACTGTCTCTTTCTTTACGTGTATGACTAAAGACTAGCAGGGAGCTGTTAAGTGCTCTGAGACTGGCCTTCCACTGTTAACCCATGAGAGTGTCCATCATGTCCTGCTCACCACAGACACATTCACCGGTGTTTCAGTGTGATGCATGGTTTTAAGACAGGGCATAATATTATAGCCTCAGTCTGAACTGTTAGCCTTCTGCACACAGTGTATTACAGGAGAGAGTATGTTAAGCCAAGGATGATGTATGAAGCTTCTACTGATTCAGGTGTCCTGATTAAAGGTGCAACAATAAGGTCATTAATTAATAAGTCTACCACAAAGGAATTTAAAATCCCTTTGAGGACTCGATCTATAATAATTAAGCATGCTATTTTATGTGAGACTTTTGCTTGTTGAAAAGTCTTAAGTTCATACACTCAACAAAAATATAAACGCAACACTTTTGTTTTTGCTCCCATTTTTCATGAGATGGACTTAAAGATCTAAAATTCATTCCAGATAAACAATATTACCATTTCTCTCAAATGTTGTTCACAAATCTGTCTAAATGTTTGATAGTGAGCACTTCTGCTTTGCTGAGATAATCCATCCCACCTCACAGGTATCTCACATCAAGATGCTGATCAGACACCATGATTAGTGCACAGGTGTGCCTTAGACTGTGGCCTTTTATTGTGGACAGTATAAGTTATACATGTTTGCATACCTATGTTCTCACTCAGTCCTGTTACCCTAACACATTATCCCATCTGATTAATCTGGAACATTGCACACGTCACATGCACAATAAGACGTTGCATCCGTTGGATGTCCTAAAGGCCATGTGAAGACCAAAACTATGTTCTTTCATCCATTTTTCTGTATATGTGATTATATTTGAACTATGACTTCGGAGGTCAATCTGCCATGGCTTGAGTAGAAATCAGACACAGAAGGAACTCAAATAAGCAGACAAAACAAGTCTGTGAAGCAAAAGGCAGGCTTAGTACAGTCCAAAAGTCAGTACACAAAACAGGCAGAATCAAGCAGAGGTCTCCAATAAACAGCAGGCAAAAAAGGTGAAGTCTCACAAAACTGGCATGATGAACTATGACTGTGATAATAAGGCTTGGAACGTGACACTCAGGAACAACAACCTAGCGACAGGGGGTGGATCCGAATAGTCCTTCCTAAGTCCTTTCCTATCCACTTTACCTTAACCCTGATAAAAAATGTCACAGGGTAAAGGGAAGGAGGGAGAAAGGCAAGAGGAAAGGAGAACTGCGGCCAAAGAGGAATTCGACCGCACTTTCACTTTGACGTCATATTTATGTGACGACAATTACTTATGACGTAGGTAAGCCACAACGAACTACAATGTTCCGAAAATGAACTACGAGAAGCGCATTTGTCCTCCGCCTTATCTCACAGGGTCCTTTCGTGTCTCGTGTCCATGATCAGAGGATTTACCTGTGATAGTGTTTTGTCTTTGGTCATGCAGTGTGTGTTTCCTGATGATCAAAATGATCAAAAAATATATGAACTAAAGACTTAATTTTTGAACACACTGACTTTAAAGCATATCTTTTACGCTATACCTTGTAAAACATTTACACAGTGCTGTACGTGTACATATCTCCATAGTCCCACTAAACTAAAAGATAAACACAAAGTCAAATGTGTTTTACCATTCTTTTCAACACAGACCTTAATGTTTAGATTAGCAGGAAAATTACAATGTAGTTACAAAACCTGTTAATGGTATTTTAATTATCACAAAACAGGACCTTGAAATGTCTTCTTTATCTTGCTTGGTGTTGCCAAATTTGACACGGGCTCAGGATGTAATTTTGCAGTTATATAATTACAGAAAACACTTGGGGCATCAGAGCACATTAGGATTGAACTTCCCAATGAATCTAACCCTTCAACCAAGCTGAGTAGAATTTGCCTGACGAGTAGCATCAATTAGTGGACTATAAAAAGAGAAAAGTTGGATTGCAGTTAGAGAGCAAATGGAAGATTCCCAGCTTGTTGTGTTTTCTTTGTGGCTGACTCTGCAAACAAACTGAAGACGTATCCAAAAGAGGAGGAAAGAATGGCTGCGGAGGGCCATAGCATTGGTTTTGGAAATGGTATGAAGTTGAGTATTTTCCACGGATCATAGTTAAATTTAACACTTCAGAGTTTGCATGTGCGTCTTTTATTGCATGTGGTCATACTGTTTTTGCTTCAAAACAAATGAATGCATGAATTGAATAAAATACAAAAAACCCTCCAAGATTTAACATTACAATTGATTATTTTTGACAGGACAAAATGAGCATTTATGACAGGTTGAATTCCCACCTACCTGTTATCAAGATTTATACAGATGCTTCAATGAACACAAGGGGTGACTATCGCTTGTCTTGGCAGTCCATTGAAGCCCTGATGGCCCTCCTCAGGAGAGAGAAGAGCCATGGCTGGAGCCAGTTTGTGGAGGTCCTAGTGGTCTTGTCCTGGCTGGCGCATGGCTTGTCATACACTGTTGTGGCCAGGGTCTTTGATGTACCAAAGATCACAGTGTGTGATATTGTGCACCGGATGTGTGAGGCCATCTTGACTCTCCTCACACAGGTCACCCACTTTCCATCCCTGGCAGAGTGTCATGAAGTGGGCCAAGGGTTTCAGGACCTCGCCAGCTGTCCAGCTTTTAGCCTCTGTGTTGGAGCCATAGATGGGTGCCATGTGAGGATAAAGGCTCCACATGGACCACATGCTCTGGACTACCTGAACAGGAAGCTGTACCACTCAGTCCAGCTCCAGGCCATCTGTGACAGCACTGGCAAATTTCTGGATATATTTGGCTACCCTGGTCCACAATACCAGGGTACTGAGAAATAGTCCAGTATTTGTCAGTGCCAGCCGGGCGCTTCATCATTGGGAACATTCACATCCAAACATGCATGCACACATGGCACAGCTTTCTGTTGTTCATTCTTCCTGTTACTTTAATCATTTTTCTTAAAAAGGTAAAAAGATAAACTAATTTTTGGCCTTTCCTTTAGCCCAATTCCATTCACATTACAGTTCCTGATAATAACTTCAGAGAGACCGACAAAATTAAATACATGGTAGTTCCTGTGAACAGCACACATATATTAGTATGAAATTGACGGACAGTCTCAGATGACCTCCAGCTGTGGACATGCTCGACTCCATGGGCTCTGTCCTGCATCAACCATCAACAGAAATTACGTCATTTAACACACATTCATAATTTTAAACCAGTTAAAGACAATTTAATGGCAACACAACTAGATGCTGTTATATTAATCAACATTAGAACTCTCCAGTTTATCATCATTATAGATATAAATGTTATTATTGGATTGATCTCTCTGTAAATGGCTGTTATTAATAATATATCCATAAAAATACTTTTGCAACCACATAGACAGGATGACCCTATTGAAAACCAGATGCCTCATCTCAAGGGATTAACCTTGAGTTAATTTCAGTTTAATGAGGACAGCTCTGTAAAGGAAGACAAGGACACTCCCAAAATGCTGGCCTGCTCTTAGTACCATCAATCTCCAGAAGTAGTATGGGAGGTACAGCCGTCAGTTACCAGGCTCCTCGTCTCTGGAACCATTTACCGACCACAGTTCTGGAGGCAGACTCCCTCTCTACCTTTAAGGCTAGACTTAAAACATTCCTCTTTGATCAAGCTTTCAGTTAGGGACCAGCTTATAGTCAGTGTTGGGCACATTACTTAAAAAAAGTAATTAGTTATAGTTACTAGTTACATTCCCCAAAAAATAACTGAATTACTAATGGAATTACTCCTTCATAAATGTAATTAGTTGCCAGGTAAGGTAATTGATGCGTTACTTTTTTGAAAAATCTTTTTCTGCTTGAACTGTGTGTGTCTGTCTCTGTGTCCTTCCTTGTTGTTACCTGCTGCAGCAGCTCTGACATCAACAGTTCTCCAACAGCGCGTGCAGGGGAATTTGCCTGATAGACTAGAATGGGAGTGAAGTGCTCCGCTGTAGGCTTCACCAATGCAGCGCTGCGCGCCATGGCGCTGGAGATTCGCTTCAGATCTATTTTTTGCGCGGAGAAGTAAAATAAATCACGAAGCTGTGTGGTTGGGACCAGCCACGGGACCTTAGAGAAGTGAAGTGAGGTGTTGTTTATTTCTTTTCTCAGTCTATAACATACTTCATGAGTGTGACATTGCTGTGCTCATCATTAGAGCCTGTGGCTCTCCGGGATCAGCCCTCCCCTGCACGCAGCTCTGCTCGGTGCGCACTTTCAGTGGGTTTTGTCTGTCAGGGCAAGACCGCGGCACGGCGCTTCCGTGTGTCGTGGAATTTTGGGGGGAGGCAGGTCGGATAACAGCTGCTTGAGATCGGTGCAAAGTAACGCGCCACATTTCCCTGTTAGTAATGGTAACGGCGTTGTAACGCATAAAAAAGTAATTAATTAGATTACCAGTTACTGAAAAAAATAACGCCGTTAGTAACGCTGATATACTCTAACGCCGTTATTACCAACACTGCTTATTGTCCATAAATTAGTACTTAAATTAGACTCATATGTTAAATGCAATAGGCTTAGACTGTCGGAGGGGGGGCGGGATCCGGCACATTGGGCTCTATCTCTCTCTCACACTCTCTCTCCACATCTGCCTTTGCCCCTTTTGTTTGCTCCTGTACTCGTCTCTGGCTCTTGTCTTGTAGGTGGCCTGGGATCCTTGGTGGAGACTTCCTGCTGCTGTGGGGTCACAAAGCCTCAATAACTACAATTACAAACATGACACATATTTGGCCATTTCATTAGGAACATTTCATTCCCGTTATCATTATAGCTGTTAATGTAGATATTAGCATGATCTCCATATCCATGGTTGATACAGTATCTATATTTAGCACCACCTAGTCATGGGGTCCCTCTTGAAAATGGGATGTCACTTCTCAAGAGGCCTACCTTTAATACATTTAGACTCAACGGAGACAAATATGGTAGGGATGCACTTGTGGTCTGGGCACCCATGAGTTCGTCACTACCATAAATTCTTATTTTCAGTAAGAAAAACATTGATTATACTCCTATAAAATTATCACCACAACCATTCAGACATGAGGACCCTCCTGAAAACGAGATGTAGCATCCCAACAGGCTAACCTCTAAAAAATCAGACGACAGGTCTTTGGTTCATGGATCTGTCACTATCTTTAGTTTTTACTTTCGTCCACTCGTCTCCTCTTACCTCCCTTCCTTCACCCTCACACCCATCACAGCATCATGTGGATTTGCTGGTCATCATGAGACTCGGATCCACATTCAAGATTTCCTGCTGCTTAACAGAAGGTTTTTTCTTTCAGCCATGATGGAGGGATTCATGAGTGGCTATATGGATTCATGTTGGGTGTCTGGTGTATATATTTGTATATATATGTATGTGTGTATTTTATATGTATATAGATCTATGCATATATGTGTATCCATAAAATGAAGAGCTTTATGCTCTATTGTAAAGTGTCTTGAGATGAATTGGTGCTATACAAATAAAGATTGATTGATTGATTGATTGATTGATTGATTGACACATTCCTGGTACACAGTAAGTGACTTACCCTGGATTTCCACATAGAGCGAGCAAAAGTGCTGCGCATCAAAGTACCGCAGTTTTACTCCAACTGAAAGGCTGGCCACATCACACAGTGCTGCAGTTCACAGCCCTGTGCACCTGGAAGGGGGGTAGCATGAGATCCCTTGAGAACCACAAGCTTTGGTGTGAAATGCAATATCCATATATTCTCTAAGGTCACTGTGGTGCTCCCAATATACAGCTCTGTGATTTGTATTGCTTCTTTTATGCTCCCTGTAGAAAGGATGTTTGGTGTCATAATACTATATTTCTCCACCTCCACGATTAACTTTTTGTCCATGGTGTCGTGTTGCCTCTAGGACTCACTGACCAACTGTTGATCTGATGCTTGTGCCTCCAGTTGTGATGTAATGGCATTCTGTTGAGGAAATTTACATTTGGGAGTCTGTGCAGTGTGTTTCATTTTGAAAGAAGCAGATACTCCACATGTTTGACTTTCTGGTTCTTTCTGAATGATAGGGAATTCATGACGGCTGTGGGAATTCTCTGATAGACTAGAGCTGGAGCAAAGTGCTCCGCAGTAAGATTTGTGGCCGGTTCGCAATGTTTTTGCTTTATGTGGGTATTATCATGGAAGCTTCTTTTCCCTGCAGGACAGCTTTAATGAAATTTAGTGCACTCGTTGTGTTGCACATTCAACACTGACAGTCTTTGGATAAATACAGTATGGGTCTCTAAAGCTGCATTTTCACCAAATGCGACTTTGCGACCACAATCGTCTCGCCCACTGAAGTTGTGTCAATAAATACATCATTTTGGTCAACGTTGCTCAGTGATGTCTCCACCGCTGGAGTTTCTTATCATCTATCATATAACAGGATGGAAAAGCTGACATTTTCTAACTCTTAAGGAGATATTCTTTCTGTTTCTGATATTCGCTTTCTGTTGTCTGAAAAGTTACCACTATTGTGCTTTTGTGTAACTTTAACCCTGTTCACCCTGCCAAAAGCATGTAACTATCCAGACATTACATATGTGCGAGAGCAGAGTTTTTCAGTCTGACTCTACCTGAGTCAATACCAGGGCTGCATGAATAAAGAGCTCCATGACTGATCAGGCCCTAGAAAAACAGAGCTCTGCAAAGAAAATTTATGTCAGGGATCACACTGTTACATGATCATAATTAAATATAGATATTCAGGCATTTTTACAGTATGTGGTTCTGTTTTTTTTTTGTGTTTTTTGGCATCAGCTCATTTGCAGCTCCTAGGAAGTAAGGGAACAGCGTGAAAATGTAACCTGAAACTGTGCACATAATTGAAGAGGAGAAAAGAACATTAGTGTTACAAGTGTAAGTTATAATTAGCTTTTATGATTTCAATCCTAGATATTGAGGATTTCCCTGAGACTGCGATCATGGTAAGAACTGATTTTTCTCCTCACAAAATGTACTCAAAAGTGTTTGGTTATTGCTGATGAAAGTCAAAGATGTTTCGTAAGGATGATAATAATGCTTTGCAGTGCTCCATTTCTGTTGTCACACCTAATTCTCTCTGTTTATAACTGTAGTAGACACTGATAAAAGTAATTGGTCGAGGGTTAGAGAGGTTAATCTCTTTGATATGGATGTTCCCACAAAAAAAAGGCAGGCTCATGTTAGTGTACACTTACCATATTAATGTACCGATTTTTTAATGTTTTGTTGAGTGTGCTGTGTCTTTGAGTTGCACTATGAAAAAGAAAGATCTGAATTTGGTTGTGGTAAATGTATAGGCTCAGTGTACCTCGATGGCACACTGGACATAAGGAATTTTTTAATGCAGAACTTACAGAACTCATTTAAGGTAAGACCCTGAAACCTGAGGGTCACACATAGTCAAAGTTACATGAGCAGGATGATGGAAATGTCATGTTTATTTGTGAGAGGGACCCTGTAAATCAAACACAGACCACCAGGAGGATCTCGGGACTCCCTTGAGTGCCTGCCCAAACATCTTTTCTTCAAATACAAAATACTGCACTTACAAACAACATCCCTGATAGACGGCATTACATCGAATGCAGCCATTCACCGCTTGACATCACAGCATGTTGAAGAAAGTAGGACGGCATTTCTTAAGAGAATGTGAAACATATATGCATTTCTTATTAAATATATTAACTAGACTAAGTTGTAATGACACATAGCTCGATTGTGTTATAAGTTTGTAATTAGGGTAACAGGAACAGCAACAGAAAGTGTGTCTCCTGAATGCTTTGTTCTGATTCAGCTGAAAAAAATGACACAAATACCGGTATGTATATGTCCTTTTAATTGTTTCATGTTTACACTGTATTGCGCTGTGGGCCTAATCACATGGTATGGTATGCCATCCCTAGCAACAGTCAGCCAACATTAGCTACTAAATGTGCTGCTGTTTGATAATATTTTAAGAGGTTATGGCCAAGTGTTTAAAAAATATGTAACGGAAAACATACCTTTTTATTCTCCTTTCAAAACATTTGCTAACTTTTTTCTGAGTATCCCACTTTCTTCTTAGCCAACTTTCTCCTATAACCTGTCTGTAAAGAGGGTCTGGTCCATCCCCCTGGTCTTGAATTTGTAGTTTTTCTCTTGCAGTTGTTTTGGGGGTTTGTATGCAGCATTTCTCTTTGGCATTTGTTTTGTCGGTTTTTACGTTTTTGCTTCTTCTGGGTTTCTGTGATTGCATCATTTGTTTTTTTTTTACACAGTTTTCTTCTGTTGCATGTGTTTTATGTGTTTGTGTGTTTTTGATTTTGCATCATTCCTGTGATTGCAACTTGCAATTTGCGGTGCATATGTCCTTGTTCAGCCATAGTACAAATGGCATTTATCGTCATGTTATTATTATAATTTGACAGAATTGATTTGGCATTTGCATAGAAATGATGCATTTTAAGACCAAAAGCCAACAAGTAATTAGCCTTAACAAATCCTAAAATTGATATGTGAGAATTCCTCATGAAATTCAGAGTGATGCTCTGCTACCACTCAACCCCCCCCCCCCCCCCCCCCCCCAAATCATAGCTACAGCCCTGCTGCCTAGACTTTTAGCAAAATTGGAAATTATCAGTAATTATGATTGAGAAAGAGGTGAAGCAAGGCGTTGTCAGGGTGAATAAATTCCAGCCCAGCATCAGGTCTCAGCCATCGTTTGTGGTCTTGTCAGCTCTTTCCAGATAAGGCCTGGATTGGCAGGCAGGATCAAGAGCAACACCTCGGGAGCTTCATATCTTACTCATGACTGTCTTGCTGTGGAGACTGATCTACTGACTAGCCTATGGTGTCAGAGCCAAAGTGCTCACTTGGCTCACTCTGTTCAATCAAAGAGAAAAGTGAGCACTAATTGTTTAATTGACATGCAGAGTGTTTTTGTTAATGGTCTAGCGCCTCCCAGTCCCCTCCACATGATGTCCGTCAGTCTGATGCATATCTGAGCTCCCACATGCATGTGCTGGGCCTCAGGCTCCACCCTGTCAGATCGGATTTCATCTGCAGATGGCACAAGGTCATCAGACGACGACCCTCTGATGGGGCAGCCCGTTGCACAGCTGTCCACATTGATTCTCAGTCAGCCGATGTCCTGTGCTCACCAGCTGTCAGGACGGCACCGCTCTGCGGCCGACACATCTAAATATCCTCATCCCTGAGCTGCTCCTTACATTTTGGCAAACCACTGATTTGCTGTCTAACTGTGGGTTTGATGTCAACAGAGGCTGAATCAGAGCTGGTTAAGGGGGTTTGAGGGTTGTCATGGTTGCTTGTTGAAGTACATAAACAACAAAATCTGATTGATGCCATTTGACAAACTGTAAGTAATATATTTTACATTAACACCCAGGGTCTGAATACCAGCACACTTATGCTGTTAAACAACCATGTTAAAAAATGGTACATTCTTAACATCATTTCATCTGATGTAACTTTCAAACTTTGAAAGTAGCTTGAACCAACCATCAGGAATAGATGCACATTTTGGGCTGTCATCAATGATTTGATGTCAGAGGAATTCCAAATCATGTGCATGAGGTAAAAGCATCTTTAATTTCATCTAAACTAGAACATCTGTCTGCTGTTTATATGGCTGTATGGGCTAAGAAGATGGGCTAAAGTTATTTTGTGGAAATGTGAGATAGCTTTGACCTCTGACCCTTCTTTGTCAGTTGGTTCATCCTCAAGTTCAGGTGCAGGTCTGCCACATGTTTACCAAAACGTGTATTAAGCCAGGCACACAGTCTGCAGTACAATTTTTAACTCTGTGATGAAATGTAAGCTTTTATGCTGTCTTGAATCACCAACAACTCACAAACTGTTGCATGGTTTATGTGCACCAACTGTACGGCAAGATGGACCGGTATGACCTGATGCTCACACCAAACAGGTGGAGTCAGAATGGAACAGTGACAGATGTAAATAAAAAGTATTTTCAACAAAGTAGCAGACAGACTCAAGTCCCATCTGCATAAAGGGTGTTATTTCAGCTGTTTCTTTTGCAAAGCTTTATGCACACAGATGGAAAAGCACTCTAATAGTGGCAGCCTTTCATGGCACCACTGGCTAAATCATGCACATGTTCCCTGTCACTGAAGCTCAGAATTTATTTTCCTGACAACACAAGAACAGAGAACATGTGGAGGCTCAGTTCTGGTTTCTCTCACTGTATGAGGAAAAGGAGTCATAAGACCAAAAAATCAAACATTTTAAAAATGTATCTGATTGCTCAGGAACAGCCGGTTGGGCCATGATCCAATGTCCTGTCCTCCCTTTATACAGCATTGCAAATGCTGTATGTCAGCTGTCTGCCTCGACTTCAAAGCCTTTCATAAGCCCCAAATGATGTATGATGTCAGAACTTTGACCTTTTACATTCAAAATCTAACCAGATACTTTTTCCTTTTTGGTTTCCTTCTAAGCTAAGTTAAAAGAAATATCTTAAAATTCATAAAGGTGTTGAGTACATGAGCAATGGTTGACCATAAGACTTAATGTGCCCAACCTTCGATTCTTGACCTTTTAAATCTAGTCAGGGCATCCTCAGGTCAAAACTATCAGTAGTGCAAAGTTTAAAGGAAATCTGTTCTGGTACTCTTGAGATATTGCAAATACAAGCACGTGATGGTCTAAAGTGCAATATCATCTTTATACATTTATACAGAAAGTTGGACCGGCAGTGTGAAAGACATAATGCCTCTGGCCCCTGACTGTCACTGGCAAGGAAGCATAGAAACAATCCATGTTCTTAAGTATCCACTAAACCAGAATAAAATGGGTCATTATGGCTGCACACACATTGTGTAATGCAAGCAGTGGCATCATTGCTCAATCTGACTGTGCCACTTTTAAACAACTTCTCACTCTTATTAGGCCATAGCTCTGTATCTCAAACAAGGATGTTTCAATGTTCATAAATACACCACATGGAAATCCTTTTTTGCTATTCATCATTTTTAGGCGGAAAAATGTTACTTATCTCAATCAGTCATTGATCAGTATTTATTTGTACACTTCAGATAACACTTTCAGTACAGAAAGTGTTATCTGAAGGCACATCTCCAAAGTCTTTTGTGATCATGACAAAATGCCAGATAAGAAAACAAATCTTAGGTATAACTCCTAGCTGATTAAAACAGGCCAGACAGCTCTTTTAATTCTTTACAAAATACATGGTTGTACATTTAGGATCTGTTTTTCATCTGGAGTCATCACAGAGATAAGAGTCCATCTCTGATCACTTAGCTCTGACACTCAGAGTATCAACACACAGTCTGAGGATGAATGAGTTTTTAATAGATGCTCAGGGACAAAATGCCAGTGGTTCAGGACTCTTCATGACAATCATCAGGCAGGAATTGGTTTCTCTGTTTAATGAGTCTCTGTGTCAAAGAAAGACTGAGGAGCACTGAAGAGCTTGACCTCCAAACCCTTCAACACACAATTATTGTAAACACAAACAGTACACAAATGTTCAAGAAGACAAATGATCCAATGGGATAACATAAAGCTCACTACTGTACCAAATGAGCTGCACTGGTCAGTCCAACAACACACATGTTTGAAGTAAATGTATTTTGGCCGTTTTGTGCCTATAATGATGGTAGGGAGATAATAGATGGATTTGTGTGGGGGTGAGACAGTAGGGAAGGGCATTCTGCAAGATTCAAGCAGAAGCATGAGGAGCATGCTTGGTTGCTTAACACTCCACCAAACCAGCACCTCGTAACACTCACATTTAGAGACCAAAGAAAGTCCTAGTCCAGAGACAGAGAATTTAAAGGTAAAATAAATTTAGAAATCTTGTTCTTTAGATTGTAATTATTTTGGTTTGTAGATCAAACTTAACTGATTTTATTTGTGTTTTGTCTTTGCTGACAAAAGAATGTTCCTGAAGTGTTTTGACCTATTGACTAAGATGATAAAGATAGAAGTTACCTGGGGTGTAGCAGTGCATGTGTTTGTACCAAACTGTTTCAGTACAGGACAAGAGATGGGAAATGATTAGATTTTAACTGATACCAATGCCATTATGAATTCTGCCAAATGATTCAGTTCTTTTTTAATTCCTGTGAATTTTCCTGTGTTGAAATGTGTTTGTTTTAGGATTTTTTTCAAAGATGGGACAGTATGTATAAATAAACATTTGCATGTACATGCATGGGATTAACACAAAGTGGCAAATTTCCATCCCCAGTTCCATTAGCAGGTTGGTGTCAACACATAAAATAAATAAAAATGTCAATAATGGGAATAAAACACACAGGGCCAGATCCTCAAAAGAATTGCACTGCTTTTGCGACCACTAAACCTTGACAAATGATAGAAAAAATAACACGCCATCCTCATAGTAGTGCAAAGGGTGAAATGCACGCAAACTGAACCCAAACTGAACTGCCGCTCCTGGCTGCACCGGTCCAATTTGCATGCATGTAAATTAGGGAATATTCATAAATGCAGCCCAAAATTGCCTCCTTCCTCTGCAAATGAGCGTCGCTGAAAATACCGCCTAATTCCCAAAGACCAACGCTAATATCCACACGCAATTTAGCTGTGCAAATTACCGCCTGTGAGACCCGTGTATTAAATCTGTGCAATTTCTCTTTCTCCCTCGCTCACTCTCTCTCTTGCTCAAAATGTTTGGAGTTGGAGGTAACCGTGGAGCAGAGCCTTTATAAGGGCTGTCATGCCAGGACTCTCCGGTAATCATGGCAGTAGTGATTGTAGCCAAGCGAAGGCACCGAGGCAGGCAAGATTGCAGGCATGCACAAAAAAGGATTTATTGGAGGAGAGTATCATTTTATGATTTAAGTGATAATGAAATAATTTACAGATAGGGGTAGCCTGACCACATGATCCTTGTGCTACTAAATGACATCAATGATGACAGTAAAATAGCCGACTGTATGTCTCTGCGAATATTCCACCATTTTAAGGAAACATGAATAATTAGACTAAATAGAGTCTGTTAGAAAAACCCTATGACCCCCTTGACCACTTTTTGGTCAATTGAGTTGTATTTTCTGCATTTGTATTGGCTGTTTCAAAAACAAAACAAACGGGATGAACAACAGAAAAAAGACGACATAAAACAACACTTATGGAATTATGGTCCTTTGACCACTTTGAATCACATTGTGGTCATAATAAATAATTTGAAGTTTTTTTCTTAAGGGGCACAGTTAATACTTTGACATTTATCCACTTGGCGGCTGTGTCTCAGGAGGCAAGGGTCTTCCGCTAAATGCCGAGTGCATCACTAAATAAGGGGATAAATCAGTTATACCCAAAGCAAACCTGAGAAATAAACGCAACTCATACTTTAAACGCAACTCAACTTCTCATCCTGACAATAGTAATTCAATGCCCTCAGTGGTAGGTCAGAGTGAGCTTTATGTTGACCTAAAGACAGCACCATAGACAGCTCTGCGCTAATGGAAATATATCAGTCCAAAAGATTCAGAACCATAGACAGCTCCATGTCAACTTGTTTATCTATATTATTTATTTATCATATATTTATATTATTATTTAAGATCATTAGGACAATATGATAAATAATCAATAAATCAACATATAAAGCCTTGACCATTAGAAAACAACAAGTTCGCGTCTTGTGCCCCGCTGTCACTGCTTATTGTTCTTGTGCCATTGTTTGTTTTTACTGCTCAGCGTAAAGGAGACGTCAATCTCGAAGTTTGCAGGGACAAAGCCAACTACATGCCACGGAACTATTGCAGTCAGAGGCGCAAAGTGCACTCAGATGCCAAACTGTGTGGGCATGTTTGTGCCTGCATATCATTAGAGCAAATTCTTTTGAGGATTAGGCACTACAACAGGGCAGATTGCGTGAGCTATTTCTGCGCAAATTATGGCGCATTTAGCAGGAGCAATCCATTCTTTTTGGATCTGGCCCACAGAGTTTATTATAAGACAAGCAACAATATAGTTGACATACAGTACAAAAATAAAAACAGGCTGAGGGTTGGGGGACCATGGGAATTACAAACAATGAATTATAAAGAGCTGAAGTGCAAACTATAGTGCCATTATTCTAAAGTTCCAAATGCTAAAGTATACAGTGGTAGCTGCCTGAGAGCTCATGCCCCATTATATTGCACATTGCACAACAGAACACAGAAATAAAAGTGCCTTTTGCATTGCACATTACCCTACTGCCAGGGTTATAAAGTGACAGATTGAATCGTACACAGCAGTGGACAGTTTGGGATGGTGCCCCAACACACTGAGCCAATTAGATGTACATTCAAAGTTAGACGTAGGTATGATCACAGATTTGGTTTTCTATCAGCCATGCTCTAAGGTGTTGAAAAAGGAAGTCAAAGTCCGTAGTTCATATATTGAGCTTGGTATTTGGGTCCAGGTCTGGGACAAACAAAGTGAGAACACTGCTTGACCAGAGGCACTTTTTTGAAATGGTACAACGCAGTCACCTCTGAGGCCTGCTATGGTATGTCTACTGGAATTTCTTTAAATTTTTTAAGGGGAGTTGGAATTTTTCTCATGTAAGATTTAATAAACAAGTATGGAATCAATATATTTTATAGTGTTGTCTCAGTTTAGGCGCTATCCTGATCCAATATAGGGAGGTGATGGTACGTTTTAGGTTTATCTTATCCAAAACTTTTACTGTTTCAAATGGCTTGAAGGTCGTTTTACAGGCAGATGCCCAGCTGGTTAGGCAGTATTACTTGTTGCATAATCATTGCATCAATTACTTTGCAGACTTTGGGGTTAAGTTGTTTCTGTAACGCTGATAGTAAGGACCCAGAAGCAAGTAGGTGAAGTAAGCAATGTACAGTCTTTATTCAACACCAGGACCAGAAACACTTCTGAGCGGGGCGCGAACCCGCGACCAGGTGATTTGCAGGCGGGCGCTTTCCCAACTGAGCTAACCCGGAGCCGCTCAGACAACGGCGCACACAGTCTTTTAAAGGGAGGTAGCTGCGTCTTGAGCGGGGCTTCAACCCGCGACAGCAAACAAGGAGGTGACGGCTCACACAGTCTTCTAACAGGGTGTAGCTGCGTCTTGAGCGGGGCTTCAACCCGCGACAGCAAACAAGGAGGTGACCAAAACAGAGAGCCACACAGTCGAGACAGGAAACAGGCTGTGGCTTGAGTGGGAGAGCGAACCCGTGACCACTTGATCCGTGGTCGGACGCCTTACCGACTAAGCCACCCAGAGAAGCACAGGCAGAAGCTCACTCCAGTTCTTTTAAGGGAGAAGGTGATGCAGGCTTGACTCACACACTGACGATTGGAGGCGTTCGGGAACACTTTCGGTGATGTGGTTCAGGCGAGCTCTCGTGAGTCGAGGACAGGCGGGAGTCAGACACCAGGCGAATGGCACAACATAGAAGAGACAGGCTCGGCAACAGGAGGCGGAAGCAGGATCAGATACCAGGCGTGGGTCTGGCGTAGATCAGACAGGATTCGGCAACAGGAGGCGGAAGCAGGATCAGATACCAGGCGTGGGTCTGGCGTAGATCAGACAGGGTTCGGCAACAGGAGACGGAAGCAGGATCGAAAGCCGGGGATTCAGACAGGCGGGTGAATGCAGGACAGAAGCTAGTCGATACCTTGGAGTCAAGCCGAGGGTCAGGCGTATGAGGCAGGGTCTGGGACGAAACTGGTCGACGGGTGATCAATCCGGGAAACAAGTCTGGACCTTTCAGCATGAGTCGGCGACAGTCTGACAATGACTGAGTCACGGAGCTGGGGCTTTAGTAGCTGGCTTGATTGCCAGAGGCGAGGTGCAGGTGTGGCGGCAACACAGGTGAGGTGAATCTGGACTGATTAGAGTGGAGCAGGTGAGTGACAGGCTGCGGATGAGGCTGAGGCTGAAGCTGAGATTGTGACAGAACCCCCCTCAAGGGGCGGCTCCGGCGTCCACAACATCAACAGGGGTGGGGGGTGGGAAGAGTGCCTAATACTCTTCAGAGGCGGAGTCATCACGGGCGTCAGGTGGATCGGGGGGCTCCTCCTCCTCCTCCTCTTCCGCGTCCTCAGCGGTCGGTGGAGTCGACAGGGTTGGGCGAGGCTGCTGAGGCAGGCGCCCTGCCTCCTTAAGGACGGGTGCTCCGGGTGTTCCTAGTGGAACTGCCTGAGGTGGTCCCTGTCCAACACAGCTCGGCAGGGTACCGAGGACCTCTCTTCAGGACCGTAACCTTCCCAATCCACAGTACTGCAGGCCTCTCCCTGCGCCCGGCAGAGCAGAGCAGACGTCGGATGGTGAAGGCAGGACCCCCGTCAATCATCCGTGGAGGAGGAGGAGGAGCAACATCTGGGGACAGGGGACTCTCATGGACAGGTTTGATCCTCGAGACATGGAACGTGGGATGGACCCTCATGGACCGGGGAAGCGTCAACCTCACCGCCGTCGGGTTGATGATGCGCTGTATAGAGAAAGGACCCACAAACTTAGGTGCAAGCTTCCTGCTCTCAACTCTAACAGGTAGGTCTTTGGTAGATAACCAGACTTTTTGACCTACCTGATAGGTTGGAGCAGGAGTCCGCCGGCGGTTGGCTGAAGAGGAGAAGCGGTGGACAGCCCTCTGGAGTGCAGCTCTGGCTCGGGCCCAGGTTCTCCGGCATCGGCGAGCAAAAGCCAGAGCGGAAGGACAGGAGACATCGTTGTCCAGAGCCGGGAACAACGGGGGCTGGTAGCCGTACACACACTGGAACGGGGACATGCCGGTGGAAGATGTGACCAAGGAGTTATGGGCGTACTCGACCCATAGGAGCTGTTGGGACCAGGTTGATGGGTTCTGGGATACTGAGCAGCGAAGAGCCGTTTCCATCTCCTGGTTCATCCGCTCTGTCTGTCCGTTAGATTGTGGATGAAAACCGGACGACAGGCTGGCAGTGGCTCCCAAAAGGTGGCAGAACTCCCTCCAGAAGGCTGATGAGAACTGGGGCCCTCGATCTGACACCACATCCACTGGCAGACCATGGACACGGAAGACGTGTAGCAAGACCAGTTGAGCGGTTTCTTTGGCGGAAGGGAGTTTTAGCAGAGGGATGAAGTGTGCCATTTTGGAGAACCTGTCGACTACCGTGAGGATGGTGGTGTGTCCATTGGAAGGCGGTAAGCCAATGCTTGAAGTCCAGGGAGATGTGTGACCAAGGCGATGAGGATGGGTAGAGGCTGGAGGAGACGGCAGGGGCCTGATGAGCAGACTTGTGTTGATTGCAGGTTTGGCAGGCTTTACTTGAAGTCGGGTGTCTTCCTCGGCGTGGGCCACCAGAAAGCGTTGCAGGAGGACCTCTCGGGTCTTGAAGTGATCCAGGGTGACAGGAAGGTTGGAAGAGTGGGCCCACTGCAGGACTTCCGACCGAAGAGCATCAGGCACGAAGAGACATTGAGGAGGGCAGGAACTGGGACCAGGCTGACCTTGATTGGCGGTTTAACTTTTCCTCGATCTCCCAAGCGAGGGTGGCGACAATGCGGAGGAGCCAGAATGGGAACAGGTCTCTCTGAGCTGTCGTCATCTCGGAGGTACTGGCGGGAAAGAGCATCTGGCTTGGTGTTGCGGGAACCAGGGCGGTAAGACAAGGTGAAGTTGAACCTGGAGAAGAAGAGGCACCACCGTGCTTGGCGGGCGTTGAGCCTCTTAGCCGTCTTGATGTATTCCAGGTTCTTGTGGTCGGTCCACACCAGGAAAGGATCCTTGGTTCCCTCGAGCCAGTGTCTCCATTCCTCCAGGGCTAGTTTGACGGCTAGGAGCTCACGGTTGCCAATGTCGTAGTTTCTCTCCGCGGGTCTCAGTCGGCGAGAGAAGACGGCACAGGGATGGAGCTTGTGGTCTGTAGGTGAGCGCTGGGATAGGACTCCTCCTACCCCTACATCGGAGGCGTCCACCTCCACCAGGAACTGGAGGTCTGGGTCGGGCATTTGCAGGATAGGGGCAGTGGTGAACTTGTCCTTCAACGTGCGGAAGGCGGTATTGGCTTCAGGGGACCAGAGGTAAGTCTTCTTGCTGCTGGTGAGGGCAGTGAGGGGAGCAGCGACAGTGCTGTAGTTCCTGATGAATCTTCTATAAAAGTTGGCAAAGCCCAGGAAACGTTGAAGCTGCTTACGGGATTCAGGGACAGGCCAGGTGGTGACTGCTGAGACTTTCGCTGGATCCATTTGGATGTTGCCCTTGAGACAGCCCAGGAATGACACAGTGGAAGCGTGAAACTCACACTTCTCCGCCTTCACGAAGAGTGAGTTCTGCAGGAGTCTCTGAAGGGCCGGACTGGACATGATGCGTGGTCACTGAGGGTCTTGGAGAAGATGAGGATGTCATCCAGGTAGGCGAAGACAAACTTGTTTAGCATGTCTCGGAGGATGTCGTTGACCAGGGCCTGAAAAACTGCTGGAGCATTTGTCAGTCGAATGGCATCACCAGATACTCGTAGTGACCAATGGGAGTGTTGAAGGCCGTCTTCCACTCGTCCCCTTCCGGATCTGGGCGAGATGGTAGGCGTTCGGAGGTCGAGTTTGGTGAAGACAGTGGCTCCTTGGAGTAGCTCAAAGGCGAGATGAGTGGCAGGGGTAGCGATTCTTCACCGTGATGTCGTTGAGACCCGATAGTCGATACAGGGTCTTAGGGAGTGATCCTTCTTTTCCACGAAGAAGAAGCCTGCACCAGCAGGGGCGAAGAAGGGCGGATGATGCCAGCAGCCAGAGAATTGCCGATGTATTCCTCCATGGACTTTCTTTCGGGTGCTGAGAGAATACAGACCTCCTTTAAGGCGAAGTCGTGCCCGGAAGAAGGTCTATGGCACAATCGTAGGGTCGATGTGGTGGCAGAGAGGTGGCGTTAGCCTTGCTAAACATGGCTCCGAAGTCGTGATATTCAGGGGGTATCCGGGAGAGTTCAGGTTGGACCTCGGGGCTGACAGGAAGCTGTGGGGGCAGGCGTCCTTCAGACAGGTGAGATGACACGTGGTTCCCCAACCACGGATGGAGCTGGTGGGCCAGTCTATGAGGGATTGTGGCAGCCGGAGCCAGGAAACCAAGCACCAGAGGAACCTCAGGGTGGTCAAGAACGTGAAACTGGATGGTTTCTTTGTGGTTGCCTGAGATGAGCATGGTGACTGGGATGGTTTGGTGGGTTATGACCCCCATCTTGTGGCCGTCCAGTGCTTTGGCTGGGATGGGATGATTCAAGGGAAGCAGACTCAGTCAAGTTGTTTAGCCAACCCTCTGCTGATGAGACTGGAGTCGGGCGGAGTCAATGAGGGTGGCCAGGGTCTGAGGTCCACCAGGCAGGAGCAGACGAGCAGGCAGGGAAGGACGATGAACTTGAGGAGGCTGGAGGGAAGAGCTCACCCGTATCTCCTCTCTTACGTGTGAGCTCGCTCTTTTACTGGACAACGTTTGACGAAGTGTCCTTGTCCTCCACAATAGAGGCAGAGCTGGGAGGAGAGCCGACGTCTTCTTTCAGCTGGGGTTAGAGAAGTGCGACCCAACTGCATCGGTTCGGAGTCCTCTGCCGTTGTTGAGGAGGACGGTCGAGGTGGAGTCTTGGCTTGTGGATTGAGAATGGGCTGCTGAGTTGATGCCAGATTCTTGGCTCCTCTCCTGGCCCTGATGCGAAGATCGATCCTTGTGGCCAGGGCGATGATGCCATCCAGGGACGAAGGGAGTTCATGCGGGACCAGACCATCCTTGATGTAATCAGCCAACCCGTGAACAAAGGCATCGATCTGAGCCGAAGAGTTCCACCCACTGCGACTGGCCTGGGTGCGGAAGTCGATGGAGTAGTCTGCTACCGACCGTCGACCTTGTTGGAGTCTCAGGAGACCTGCCGCTACCCCAGCTCTGTCAGGACTTTGACCGAACACCTTCCGAAGCTCAGCAGAGAAGGTGAAAGCTGGAACATGCAGGAGATTAGCGGTCCCACTCAGCCGTTCCCCAGAGTCTTGCCCGCCCCGTCAGAGGGTTGATGGTATAGGCCACTTTGGCGGCTTCTGAGGAGAAGGTGCGAGGTTGGAGAGCGAAGAGCAGGGTGCAGTTGGTAATGAAGGCTGCACAGACCTCTGGATCTCCATCGTAGCGTTCAGGGGAGCCCACTCGTGGCTCTGGAGCGTCGGGCAGGGCAGGATGCAGAGTAGCAGGTACAGGATCAGGAGCTGGAAACCTGGAGGCCAATTCCGTGACAGTCCGAGTGAGTGTATCTACGGCCCCCTGTAGGTGAGTGGTGGCTGTAGCGATCAGTCCCTCATGATGAGCCAACACTCCTTCCACTCTCTCTAGTCTGTCCATTGCAGATGGTGAACTACTCGCTGGGTCCATCTTCTGGTCAGACTGTACTGTAACGCTGATAGTAAGGACCCAGAAGCAAGTAGGTGAAGTAAGCAATGTACAGTCTTTATTCAACACCAGGACCAGAAACACTTCTGAGCGGGACGCGAACCCGCGACCAGGTGATTTGCAGGCGGGCGCTCTCCCAACTGAGCTAACCCGGAGCCGCTCAGACAACGGCGCACACAGTCTTTTAAAGGGAGGTAGCTGCGTCTTGAGCGGGGCTTCAACCCGCGACAGCAAACAAGGAGGTGACGGCTCACACAGTCTTCTAACAGGGTGTAGCTGCGTCTTGAGCGGGGCTGCAACCCGCAACAGCAAACAAGGAGGTGACCAAAACAGAGAGCCACACAGTCGAGACAGGAAACAGGCTGTGGCTTGAGCGGGAGGCAGAACCGTGACCACTTGATCCGTGGTCGGACGCCTTACCGACTAAGCCACCCAGGAAGCACAGGCAGAAGCTCACTCCAGTTCTTTTAAGGGAGAAGGTGATGCAGGCTTGACTCACACACTGGCCGATTGGGCGTTCGGGAACACTCGTGATGTGGTTCAGGCGAGCTCTCGAGTCGAGGACAGGCGGGAGTCAGACACCAGGCGAATGGCACAGCGTAGAAGAGACAGGCTCGGCAACAGGAGGCGGAAGCAGGATCAGATACCAGGCGTGGGTCTAGCGTAGATCAGACAGGATTCGGCAACAGGAGGCGGAAGCAGGATCAGATACCAGGCGTGGGTCTGGCGTAGATCAGACAGGGTTGAGCAACAGGAGGCGGAAGCAGGATCGGCGAGGATTCAGACAGGCGGGTGAATGCAGGACAGAAGCTAGTCGATACCTTGGAGTCAAGCGAGGGTCAGGCGTATGAGGCGGAGTCTGGGACGAAACTGGTCGGCAACGGGTGATCAATCCGGGAAACAAGTCTGGACCTTTCAGCATGAGTGCGACGACAGTCTGACAATGACTGAGTGTGGAGCTGGGGCTTTAGTAGCTGGCTTGATCGCCAGAGACGAGGTGCAGGTGTGAGCGGCAACACAGGTGAGGTGAATCTGGACTGATTAGAGTGGAGCAGGTGAGTGACAGGCTGCGGATGAGGCTGAGGCTGAAGCTGAGATTGTGACAGTTTCTTATATATCAAAAGTTGGCCAGGTTAAGTTTCATTTTACTTGCATTCTTT
Source organism: Scarus forsteni (assembly GCA_036419115.1). Taxonomy (NCBI): domain Eukaryota; kingdom Metazoa; phylum Chordata; class Actinopteri; order Labriformes; family Labridae; genus Scarus; species Scarus forsteni. The sequence goes on from JAZDUH010000170.1 coordinate 204,478, forward strand.
TTGACCTGCAGTTTGAAGTGAAGTTGAAATTCAAATTCTTGAACCCTGTACAAAGATGTTAGGATCACTGTTGTTGTTTGCTTTTCTTGAGAAGTACATACAGACGGTTTTAGAGAAGGTGAGATGCAGCTGGGAGCTCTTGAGCCATTGATACACATTAGTCATGGCTTAGGTCAACTCCTGGGCAGCTTGCTCATTGTCTTTTGCATGAAAACGTAGAATTGTGTCATCTACATATATTTCATATGAAGGAAAACAACTTGGGAGGTCATTGATAAACATACTAAAGAGCAATGGGCCCAAAACTGACCCTTGGGGAACTCCAAAGTTGCTGTTTTGTGATTTTAGGTCGAGTACCCTAACTCCCTGAGTCCATGATGAGAGGTATGACTCAAACCATCCCATTACATTCAAAGAAAGTTTCAAAAATGTGAAAGTTTGGATAGCAGAATATAATGCTTGACAGTGTCAAATGCCTGTCTCAGATCGATGAGGACAGCTCCTACAACTCCACCAGCATGTCACAATCTCAGTCTTCAGCCTCAGTCTCATCTGCAGCCTGTCACTCCCTGCTCCACCCTAATCAGCCCAGACTCACCTCACCTGTGTTGCTGCTCACACCTGCACCTCATCTCCTGCAATCAAGCCAGCTACTTAAGCCCCAGCTCCACACTCAGTCGTTGTCAGACTGTCGTCGCACTCATGCTGAGAAGTCCAGACTTGTTTCCCGGATTGATCACCCGTTGCCGACAAGCTTCGTCCCCGACTCTGCCTCATACGCCTGACCCTCGGCTTGACTCCAAGGTATCGACTAGCTTCTGTCCTGCATTCACCCGCCTGTCTGAATCCCTGGCTTTCGATCCTGCTTCTGTCTCCTGTTGCCGAGTCCTGTCTGCTCTTCGTTGTGAACCACGTTTGGTATCTGATCCTGCTTCCGCCTCCTGTTGCCGAGTCCTGTCTGCTCTACGTTGTACCGTCCGCCTGGTATCCGACCCCCTGCCTGTCTTCGACAACGTGAGTTCGTCTGGATCTCATCTCCGAGTGTTCCTGAACGCCTCAGCTCGTCTGTGTGTGAGTCCAGTCTGCATCACCTCCTTGTGTAAAGACTGTGTGAGCTTCTGTCAGTGCATCCCCTGGGTGGCTCAGTCGGGTAGGCGTCTGACTGCGGATCGAGCTGTCGCGGGTTTGACCCCCGCTCAAGCCACAGCCTGTTTTCTGTTTAAACTGTGTGGGTCTCAGTTTTTGACTCCCTCTGCGTGTTGCAATCCAAAAAGTGTCCCTCTCCTAAGTTTGCTGTTGCGGGTTGAAGCCCCGCTCAAGTCACAGCTACACCTCTGTAAAAACTGTGTTCCGAAAAGTGTCCCTCTCCTAAGTTTGCTGTTGCGGGTTGAAGCCCCGCTCAAGTCGCAGCTACACCCCTGTAAAGACTTTGTGAGCCCCGCTCAAGCCACAGCATCTCCCCTGAAAAGTTTGAGGGAACCCACGTCTGAACAGCCCTGGGTTAGCTCAGTTGGAAGAGCGCCCGCCTGCCAATCTCCTGGTCGCGGGTTCGCGACCCGTCCTGAACTGTTTCTGGTCTTGGTGTTAATAAAGACTATTCTCATTAAAACTGCTTGCTTCTGGGTCCTAACTGCAACCGTGTCACAGCATCCAGCTTTGATTTTATATTTTCCAGAAGGAAACAAACAGCTATCTCAGTGGAGTGGTATACTTTACAGACTGTTGGGAGAATTCTTATGGGTCTGTAATTGATGGTTTTGGCAGGATTACCTGATTAAAGAACAGCTGTAATGTCTGAGTGCTCCAAAGAATCTAGGAAAACTCCTTCCAATATAGCTGTGTTTATTATGCTTGTTAACGGTGCTAAAAGAGACTCCTTTTGAATTATCAGAAACAAAATATCCATACCAAATAGATCTTTGCCCTTTTCTTTTTAAAACTACCAATCATCATGTCAACCTGAGACTGAGAAATGATGCAAACATTTCAGATGGGTGCAGTGGCATCCAGTTGCATGGGTCAGAGTTGTTGCGCCTGATGGTTGAAGCACTGTGCTAATTTGTTGACAGAATAAAAAACAAATCATTCAGTGCAGTTGCAATGTTCACTGGGTCCTGAGCCATTTTCCCTTCTACCTGTTGCTCTCTTATTTGCTTGTCATGTCAAGATTTTTGTGCAGGTGTTTTCAAATTCCTATCACTGACTCAGCTGACAAGTGCATTTTTAAAATTTGACTTAAGTGGCAAAATTGTAAAATCCTAAAGTTAAAAATGCATCAGAAATACACTTTTTTCCACATTTTTAAATGAATCAAACCTATGTAACTATATTTATTACTGTTATTTGTGTCTAAAGATTAACTAGTGAATGAGTTTTTGTCTGTTCATCCAAAAAAAGTCAACTGACCTGACAAATCTTTCAGAACTTAAATATACATATTTAAATATTGTGCAAAATGAACTGAAAAGATGGTAATGATAGTAATGAACTGTACTTTTGCCTGTTTCTTGTGGGCAGCGCAGTAGTTGTTGAGTTTCACAGATATGTTTATTGTACATTTTAGTCAATAGCTACTGTCCTTTGATGTTCTCGTCTTTAACATAAACCCTATTTGTTGTTCCTTTCAGTAAATATGTGAACCCTTTTTTGCTTATTTTAGGACAAGCTATGCAACCTCCTTCAAGACAACAGCCTGCTTGAGGAATTTCAGTCAGGATTTAAAACTCATCATAGCACAGAGACTGCTCTAGTTAAAGTAACAAACAATCAACTCTCAGCTTCAGATGAGAGACTTCTCTCTGTACTTGTTTTGTTAGATCTTAGTGCTGCTTTCAACACCATTGATCATGATGTTCTTTTCAGAGATTAGAGATGTTACTTGGATTTATGCGGACTGTCCTAAATTGGTTAAAGTCCTACTTATCTGATAGAGCCAATTTGTACACGTGAACAACAAGTCCTCTGTGTACACTAAAGTGAGTTATGGAGTTCCTCAAGGCTCCGTGCTAGGTCCAATTCTCTTCTCCATATATATGCTTCCCCTCACAATGTGCCAACTTCACTGGTTTTGGGTTTTATATGTATATGGGTTTCTTTATATGTATATATGTATCTATGCATATATGTGTATCCATAGAATGAAGAGTTTTATGCTCTATTATAGTGTCTTGAGATGTCACTTGTTATAAATTGGCACTATACTAATGAAGACTGATGGATTGGTTGAGATTGATCCTCTTGCTCACCTGGAGGAGCGGCAGTTTTGGATGCTGCTGCTGTCACTGCTGGGCTACTGACTCGCAGCTCAGTGAGGGGGTCATCAGCTTCTCAGCTGTCGGTTGTGGGCGCCTTCCTGCTGGTGAAGGTAAAAATGCTGGTCCCATTGGCCTCAATGGTGGTAGCAGTGATCGCAATGATAGTCTTGATGGCCCGCTGGAACTGGTGATGGTGGTGGCCGGGCTAGCCCAGCTGGCGTTAATGGTGGTGGTCAGATTAGCCCCACCAGCACTGGTGTAGGTGGTGGATTGGTTAGCCTTGCAAGCACTGACGGTGGTGATGAAGGCCAGGTAAGCTCCAGCAAACACTGGCGGTGGCCAGGTAAGCCTGGCTCACACTGGTGGTGGTGGTGGTGGCCAGGCATGGATGGAGTTTGGGTTAGCCCTGCCATCACTGGCAGTTGTGGTGGAGACCAGGTAACCCCTGCTAGCACTGGCAGTGGTGATTAAGGCCGGATTAGCCCCACAAGCATTGGTGGGGGTGGAGGGCAGGGTTTGCACTGCTAGCACTTGGGGTGGTGGAGGCTGGGTTTGCCCTGTTGAATCTGGGAGTAGCACTGCTGGTGGGGGTGGTTGGGCTAGCCTTCCTCGCACTGTCGATGATTTGTGGCAGTCGTTTGTGGCTTCGAATACTGGTCTGGGATTTATTTCAACATCCCCTGTTAGCAGCAGGGGATGCTGAAGGAGCAGGGCAACACAGAAGTGCACCAGGGACCTGGAGCGACTGAAAACAGTTGACCACCGGCATGTACCAGTGGTCTGTCACGTCCTCTGTCCAGGTATCTCGCATGCAGGAGGTATTGGCCTCCCGTACCTCTTGGATGGACTGTTACAGAATGATTTGTAGTGATATGAAGTTTGTACCAATTTACAATTACATACACAAATAGGGTAGCAGTTAAAAATTGAAACAGTAGTGAAAACATATATTGCGATGGTTTTTGATGGTTCTCAGTGGCAGCCATCTTCCCAACTTATAAGTTGATGAGTCTAGCACCTCAGACGAGCTATTGAAGCTTACCCTCTCCTTCTCCACAAGAAAACCTTGGCTAGATGTGCGATAATCCAGATAATCAAGCCTTTAGTTGTAAATGAGGGTTCAGACCCAAACTAAGATGATTTTCTTTTCCACTTCAGATAAGGCAAGTGCATGTAAATGACATAAATGATTTCATGCATTTCCCTTAAAGTGGCCATGATGAAGTTTTGGGTAACCAACTGGTTGAAAAACACAGACAATCTTGTTGCTAAATGCTGTTGACTCATTGGTTAATAGGATTTTGACCTATCAGAGTTGACTGATTATTGAAATGAGATGCCTTTCACACTTGGAACATATCAAAAAGTCTAAATGCATCCTATACTTTCATGTTCAACATACACAGGGACTCTTGTTTCTGGAGGACGAGTACTGGAGACTGAGTGCACCAAATATGCCACCAATTAATGTCAGCAAATCCACAGGAACCTTTCAGGTCAGGTGGTCATTCTATTTTGGATTGTTTTCAGGAGCACACTAATTCTCGTGAGTCTGAGCCCATAGGGGATTCACAATACAAAGCTGACACATTGAGGCCAGGTCGCTGTATTTAAGACGACAACAAAAAGTGTTAAAATGAAAGATTAGCAGAGGTTCCATGTTGTTCTCTGTGGAGCTTTTATACTGTTGACTTCAGTTTTGCATGTTAATGATGTAACTCCACAAAATAATTCATTTCCACACTTTATTAGACACCTCAGACCTCTGAGGCCACAATGGATATTTTAGGCATCAGTTTTCACAACTTGTGACTCAGAGTAGACAGTGGTGTCACATTCGGTTTGTCCTGGATTCACAGATAGATTTGGGTCAAAAGGTTTCATTAGTCCCTAATCAAGTGCTTAATAAATATTTTACACTCATTCAGTGATGGCTGAGTTCACTGAATGATTGCCTGTGCTGTGTGCTAGTGTGGTCAGACACTTTTAAAATGGCCAAGGTGTCTTTAAACAGATTCATGATCAGGGTTGATCCTGCATACCATACTCTGTGGCATGAATTTAAAAACAGCATTTACTTATTTTTATTTATTTATTTTACACAGATAAAGAAAGACAATGCCCATAAAACATGTTTAAAAAAGCATGTAATTGGGAATGATAGAAGCCTGCCTGCAAATAGCTTACAGTACAGGCCAAAAGTTTGGACACACCTTCTCATTCAATGTGTTTTCTTTATTTTCATCACTATTTACATTGTAGATTCTCAGTGAAGGTATCAAAACTATGAATGTACATGTGTGGAATTATGTACTTCACAAAAAGTGTGAAATAAATAAAAACATGTCTTATATTGCTTATATTTATTCAAAGTAGTCACCCTTTGCTCTGATTACTGCTTTGCAGACTCTAGGTATTCTCTTTATGAGCTTCAAGAGGTAGTCACCTGAAACGGTTTTCACTTCTCAGATGTGCCTCTCCAGGGTTAATTAATGGAATATCTTGCCTTATAAATGGGGTTGGGACCATCATTTGTGTTGTTCAGAAGTCAGGCTGATGCACAGCCGACAACCCTATTAGAAACTTTTAAAATTAATATTATGGCAAGAACTAGCTAAGTTAAGAGAAACAAGTGACCATCATTACTTCAGTGAGAATCTACAATGTAATTAGTGATAAAAAATAAAGAAAACACGTTGAATGAGAAGGTGTGTCCAAACTTTTGGCCTGTACTGTATATAAATGACACCCAAGAGACAATGAAAGGTAAATATTGAATCACCAAACATGAAATATTAAACATCAGATATAAAGTGCAACAATTTCATACAAAGAAGAAGAAAAAAGAAAGAAATAAAAAAAAGTAACAGTATAGAACAAGGAAGGTGCTTAGGAACAATAAATAATTTACATTTTAATAGTCATCAAAAAATTCTTTACAGGCAATAACACAGAGGAAGCAATCAGATGAATGTATTTGTTCCACCAGGTAACTGTTTAATCTTTAATTAAATAAACAAAGGAATGTTTTAAATAAGGGAACATAAAGTTTGTTTGCTTGTTGACTGAATAACTGAATAATTATGAAATTTTGAGTTACTGATAAAATAATTTTATAAATAAACTGGTAAATTTGAATTTTGATGTAAGACTTTAAAGACAGAAATGTATATTTAGAAGATGTTAATGTGAAAGAATAGTTACGTTAAGAATAGTTAGTTTGGAATTTTAGAAAAAGAAGAGCAGTTCCTTCTAAAGATTTGGAGAAGGTGGCTAATCTAAAAAATTGTTTCTGTAGCTTCAGTATTTTTGGAGATACTGTATGAGGGATATGTGCTGACCCAAACGATGTGACAATATAATCAATATGGACAACTAAAACAATTATATAATGTCAGGAAGCAAGAGTTTTTCTCAAGTCCCCTTATTTTCTTAAAATGCATGGAGATTTAGCGACCTGTTTACAAACAAAACAAACCTATTTACTCCAGCTGAGTTTGTGATTGATCTGAGCCACCCAAAAAAATTAGTAGATGAAACATTGATAATTTCCTCATTACTTATGTAGAAAACAAATGTAAAAGCCTCTAAGTGAAACAGTCTACAAACTTTCGACCAACCATGTTTTACAGACTTGTGCAAAATTAGTGGTACCCTTCTGTTAAAGAAAAAAAAACATGCAATTGTCACTGAAAAAAATGGAAGCTGAATGAAGTAATAATAAATAAAAATGTACTGAAAATTAACTAATGAAAACTAGACATTGCTTTTTAACTGTGGTTCAGACAGAATTTTAAAAAACAAACAAATGAAATTGGCCTGATCAAAAAGATGGTACATTTACTGAATATTTTGTTGCACAACCTTTTGAGGTGACTACTGCAATCAGCCAATTTCTGTAATGAGACTTTTGCACCTGCCCACGGGTATTTTGGCTCACTCCTATGAGCAAACTGCTCCAGCTGTCTCAGGTCTAAAGGGTGTCTTCTCCAGACTACATGTTTCGGCTCCTTCCACAAATGTACAAAAGGATTTAGATCAGGGCTCATAGAAGGCCACTTCAGAAGAGTCCAATATTTTGTTCTTGGCCATTCTTTGGTGCCTTTAACTGTGTGTCATGGGTCATGGTCGTGTTGGAGGACCCATGACCTGCGACTGAAGCAAAGCTTTCTGACACTGGGTATCACATTTCACTCCAGAATCTCTTGATAGTCTTGAGATGTCATTGTACCCTGCACAGATTCAAGACACTCTGTGCCAGGTGCAGTAAAGCAGCCCCAGAACATAACTGGGCCTCCTCCATGTTTCAAAGTAAGTACAGTGTTAGTTTCTTTGTATAGCCTACTTCATTTTTGCGTCTGTGAACATAGAGCTTATGAGACTTTCCAAAATGCTCCAGTTTTGTCTCATCTGTCCAAAGGACATCATCCCAAAAGCTTTGTGGCTTGTCAATATATATTTTTTTGCAAAATCTCCTCTTACTTTTTTATGATATGCTTTCAACAGTGGTGTCCTCCATAAAGTCAGCTTTGGCTCAAACAGTGACGGATGGTGCGATCTGATATTGATGTACCTTGACCTTGAAGTTCACCTCTAACCACTTTAGAAGTTGTTCTGGGTTTTTTGGTTACCATTCAAATTATCTGTATCTTCAATTTGTCATCAATTTCATCTTGGAGCCATGCATAGGGAGGTTGGCTACAGTCCTATGGACTGTAAACTTCTGAATGTGTGCAGCTGTAGTCACAGGAACATCAAGCTGCTTGGAGATGGTCTTATAGCCTTTACCTAGTCTATAAAATGATTCTCTATAATTTTTTTCTATTTTCCAGAGAAAACAGTCTCCTTAGCCCTCTGTGATTCCTATTCAGTGACTACTTTTCACTCTTTTAATAGGCAGACTGACTAATAACAAGCCTGAAGACACCAGTGATGCAAATTTAGGAATACGCCTAACATGTCCCTATGGTCAAATCATTTTCATTTTTTCTGGGTGTACCATCATTTTTGTCCAAGCCAGCTTCATTAGTTTTTTTTTTTAATAATTCTGTTGAGTCATAATTCAAAAACAATGTCTGATTTTCATTAGTTGATTTTCTGTAAATTATTTTTTCTTTCAGTTTCCAGTTGTTGTTCAACAACTAGGTTGTTCATTGCTTTATGCATGATTTGTGCTGTTTGAAAGTGAACCAGGTCAGTGAAGTTTAAAGTTTTTAAATTTTAAGAAAAGTGAAATTGTGTGATCTCTATAGCAAGTATGTGAATAATTCATATGGCTCTATTCTAAAGTATGGATAGAGAGTGTGTTGTACATTTGTATTACCCCAGACCTCTGCACAGTAATGTAAATATGGTAATATAAGTAAACCATAGAGAATGTGGAGTGATTTGTTGTCCAGGATGTGTTTTGCTCTGGCCAGTACTGAAATGCTTCTGGACAGTTTACTTTGTACATGTTTTATGTGAGACTTCCAGTTTATTTTATCATCAAATACGACTCCAAAAAAACTTATTTTCATGAACTCTTTCAATAACCACACCATCTACTTGTATCTGTAATTGTCTATTTTTATTGCAGTTGCCAAATATCATGAATTTGGTTTAAGTTTAATGATAATTTGTTTCTGTCAAACCACATTTTCAGTTTGCACATTTCGGTACTGATCCTCCCCAGTAGTTTGTGTCAATCCCTCCCTGAATAAAATCTGCAAATAATACTTATTTTAATATTTTGGAAACTTTGTATTCATCATTGGTATAAATTGCAAATAGTTTTGGACCTCATACTGACCCCTGGTGGACACCACAAGCAATTTCCAAGCATGAAGACGAATAGTCCCAGAACTTCACAAATTGTTTCCTGTTGCTTCTCACCCAGTGCAATACGAAGAACCTAATCCTACACCTTTCAAGTTTATTGTTTAAAGGCCCTCCTCACACGAGGACAGCCCCGTATTGTCTTGGCATTTGCATCAAACATGTATCACTGTTTACTGATCGTATTGTACATAGGCTTGTGCATTTACATGACAACGCAAAATCCACATCAACAAGTGCTCATGCACGCGTAACATTCTGCCTCTCTGCATGAGCACTTTGTGCTGTTGTTGCCGTAGCTAGTGTTGTTGGTGTTCTGGGAGTAAATGTTGGGATAAAAGTCGTAGCAATATTCGTAGCTGCTGGAACAAGATGAGAATCAGCCCGGCTGCCGCCATTGTTGTTGTTGTTGTGTGTGACAACGTGGGTTGGGGGGCGGGGAGGAGGAGGGCTGCTATGAGGTCACCATCTTTTCTGGACTTATCTGTTTATACCAACTACAGCATGAAGACGAAAACGCAGATATCCACCTGCAGACCTGTTTTCAAAAAAGATGCAGAGTCAAATACGCGTCTCTGTGTATCAATATCACCAGATCGATAGTTTATTTTACCGGAGTCTTACAAATTCGTACTCGCGTAAAGCCCACCAAAATGTCATGATTGATTGGGTCAAAAGCTCTTTTTTTGGGTCCATGAATACCACAAATAAATGCAATTTGTGATCTTTAGCATTTGAGATCTCCTCAATTGATTCTGTCAATGCCAGAGATGTCAAACTGTTTTCTCTAAATCCGTACTAACTTGAAAGAAAGCAATTTATATTTGCCTATGGTTCTAATGGTTCTGAAATACCTTCAATGATCTTTTTTTTTTGGAACTTTCATATAAATTTCATTAGAATCAGTAGACACTTTGCGATTACATTTATTTTACGATATCTATTGTTTCTTTTTTCTTTCACTGCTGTGAGGAACATCTAAATGGGATTTCTCACTATAAGGTTATCATCCCAATCCTCAGATAACAATGGATGATGTTTTTTTTTTCCTGCCAGGTTTGGTCCCACATTTTCAAAAATAAATACTAAGGCTGCCACATCATACTTGTTATTGTACTTGTTTATATTGTTATCAATAAAATATTAGAGCAGTTCTGTTGTTTGGCACCTTTTTTAATACTATTTAATATCTCCCTTTTCATTTTGTATTTTTTTTGTTATGTACAGTACTCATTAAAGCACAGGGCTGCCGAATGTTTTCCTTTAGAGCCTTTAGAGCCATCAAGAATGGCCTACAGCCTACTCTGGTCTTAATCTTGACGTGCGCTTGGGGTTTGAAACTCATGCACTGTCATTTTTTTTTTAGTATTTCTGGTTTTTGGTACATACACCACATCACACTGATCCCCATGTTTCTCCCACTGCTGCAGCAGTGGCATGTAAATGGCTATGAAAGAGTGAGAATGTTTTAGCTGATACTGATGGATAATTAACATAGATTATCCCAAACCATCAGAGAGTAAATGTATAGATGAAACCTGTGTTGTAAAAGCTGCTTCAAGCCATCAGAAAGACTAGTGCTACATGAGCTCAAGTCTATTTGCCATTTATCTGGTGCATGGGCAGCCAAACCTAATATAGACAAGAATCAGCACCTGGGAGAGACAGGCACGAGGCTAAAGACATCAACTATGTAGATTACTCTCTGTGGTGCTTAGGAAGAGACTCAACCCCAAATGTAAGCCTGAGTGTTTAGAAGAGGCCTGTCGTCAGATATTTCTCGCCACTTCTATGGCTCCTGTCATTTAGTTGATTATTCAATCTGCCTAAAAAATCATTCAATCTATCTAAACTAGTAGCATGCAATAACTTAGCCTTTCCGAAGTAAAAAGTAAACAGGTTAACTGTGTTATTTTTTGCAAATATTAGCTCTTTTGGAATTTGATGCCTGTAACATGTTTCAAAAAAGCTGGCACAAGTGGCAAAAAAGACTGAGAAAGTTGAGGAATGCTCATCAAACACTTATTTGGAACATCCCACAGGTGAACAGGCTATTTGGGAACAGGTGGATGCCACGATTGGGTATAAAAGCAGCTTTCCTAAAATGTTCAGTCATTCACAAACAAGGATGGGGCGAGGGTCACCACTTTGTGAACAAATGCGTGAGCAAATTGTCCAACAGTTTAAGAACAACATTTTACAACGAGCTATTGCAAGGAATTTAGGGATTTAATCATCTACGGTCCGTAATATCATCAAAAGGTTCAGAAAATCTGGAGAAATTACTGCACGCAAGGCCGAAAACCAAGATTAAATGCCTGTGACCTTCGATCCCTCAGGCGGTACTGCATCAAAAACCGGCATCACTGTGTAAAGGATATCACCACATGGGCTCAGGAACACTTCAGAAAACCACTGTAGGAACTACAGTTCTTCGCTACATCTGTAAGTGCAAGTTAAAACTCTACTATGCAAAGCCAAAGCCATTTATCAACAACACCCAGAAATGCCGCTGGCTTCGCTGGGCCCGAGCTCATCTAAGATGGACTGATGCAAAGTGGAAAAGTGTTCTGTGGTCTGACCAGTCCACATTTCAAATTGTTTTTGGAAACTGTGGTCGTCGTGTCCTCCGGACCAAAGAGGAAAAGAACCAGCCGGACTGTTATTGGCGCAAAGTTCAAAAGCCAGCATCTGTGATGGTATGGGGGTGTATTAGTGCCCAAGGCATGGGTAACTTACACATCTGTGAAGACACCATTAATTCTGAAAGGTACATACAGGTTTTAGAGCAACATATGTTACCAAGCAACGTCTTTTTCATGGATGCCCCTGCTTATTTCAGCAAGACAATGCCAAGCCACATTCTGCTCGTGTTACAACAGCGTGGCTTCGTAGTAAAAGAGTGCAGGTACTAGACTGGCCTGCCTGTAGTCCAGACCTGTCCCCCATTGAAAATGTGTGGCGCATTATGAAGCATAAAATACAACAACGGAGACCCCGGACTGTTGAACAACTTAAGCTGTACATCAAGCAAGAATGGGAAAGAATTCCACCCAAAAAGCTTCAAAAATTGGTCTCCTCAGTTCCCAAACGTTTACTGTGTGTTGTTAAAAGTAAAAGCGATGTAACACAGTGATAAAAATGCCCATGTGCCAACTTTTTTGCAATGTGTTGCTGCCACTAAATTCTAAGTTGATGATTATTTGCAAAGGAAAATAAAGTTTCTCGGTTTGAACATTAAATATCTTGTCATTGCAGTGTATTCAATTGAATAAAAGTTGAAAAGGATTTGCAAATCATTGTATTCTGTTTTTATTTACGATTTACACAACATGCCAACTTCACAGACACACACATACATGGGCCTTAACTGGCCCTTGTTTATGGCACAGTGGAGGTGAAAATTCAACTTGCCTCTTGGTCTGTTTTAAAATTAAAGGTACATTTCATAAGGCAGCATGTTGTCCATCCCTGTCTCTGATGATGATGTCTCCATCGGACAGCCCTTTCAAGCCATAAATATGAACTCTTCCAGTGAGGAATGAGCATGTAAATGCTTTGACTAAGACATACTGCATGACAGAATGCTTTTAGTCGTCATGGTTACGCCGAACAGTGGGACTCTGTGGTCGATGTTGTGGAAAAAAGGTATTAAGTGAAATTCTGGTCACATGGTAAGTTGGTAGCTGTCAGGACAGAACAGTGGGAAAATGTGAGACTGTACATGCTGAATGCCTCCTTTTAAAATCATGTGGACACATAGGAAATGGACTTAACATATTTATACATGGTACCATAAAAAGATCATCAGGGCATGTAGAGAATATATTTACTCTGAAGAAGAACATACCTAAGAGAAAAAGGAAGAAATTACAGCACATCTAAAAAAAAACCTAAAAATTTACTTACAGGACAAACATGTTACAGTGACAAAACAGGATTCAAACAAAAAATGAAGCTTCTCTGTGAGGGTTAAGTTGTTCCCAAGTGTTGTACTTGCTAAATAAATCACAAAAAATGTATGTTAGAATAAATACTTTATAGATTGTACGATGAATAATAAAAAGATATAGCCACATGTACATCTGAATTAAATAATGTACAAGAATATACATTATGCACAACACACTCTGGGAGTCATGCTGCACAGTGTCGATGAATTGAAATGAATGAATTCAAGCTTTTAGAGCAGGTCCAGACCTGTTGAGTCTAGAGAAGTTTCTCCTGTGAACTCCACTTCACACAAGTAAATCGCAATCATATTTGCTACAAAAATCAGCAATTTATCCCATATGGTAGCGGGTGTTTTCTCTTGTAAAGCAAACTAGTCAGAGCCGCCGGCAGAAGGACACCTACGGCTCTAATTTAGTGGCGCAGCGCAGGGCGCAAGCCTGGCGCACCAGCGCAGTGTTAATTTAAATCCGGCGCACCGCCGTCATTGCCTTGACAATTTGGTAGACCGTCTGCGCAGAGGTGGGTGTGACGGCGCACCAAGGGGATGTGATCCCGCACCAGGGGGAGGTGTCGGCAGATTCATGTTGGCGCAGTGACAATTTCGTGCCAAAAACAGTGCAGAAAGTGCGCTGAAAGCTCGCCAGCTGCAACCTGGTCTAACCTCGGCGCAGGGTGGAGCGCACCCTCCGCAGCTGTAATTTGGTGACAAGCGCACATGTGCCACGCCTCAGAGGCAGGTTTCCAGAGTGTCAGGCACATTTTAATGTAATAAACAATCACAGCAATCACTAATTAATGTTACCTTCTAAACCAGCATATACATTTGTATCTATATTAACCTTCCCATCACATCTGATGTCGGATTAAAGCCGTTTGTCATCATGGAAACTTAACCTGACGGCAGCTGGAAGTGATGCACATCTTACAAGTCAACAATAAACAGCCTTAACATCTGAAACTGAGTATATATCTGGCTTCTCTCATTTCATTAAATTCAAAGAAAAGAGGGAGGAAAAAGTTGAAGAAAAAGGAGAGAAAATAAATGTATGTCACTCAGGATTTACCCGTGATTTCCCATATTCCTCTATTTTAGTCTTTATTTTTAACGTGATCTAAAAAGATGGAGTACATCATTGCAAGAAGGATGAGGCGGAGACACCGGGAGAGTATACAGTATATCACTAAAGGCTCTGCTATTTGGCGATGACAAACCAGGAATGCAGGTGGATCACAAGTATTATGAATGGATAAACCAGTGGGTGTGAAACTGTCTCTTATTTTTTTTACTCCGTCCTATTAATGAAAAAGGAACAGATTACATCTGTCCCGGGAGCTGGCACACACGGTGACGCGCCCCGCTGTCCATTCCTGCTGAATGACAGCAGCTGTGACCGTCTCCCGCAGCGGGGATCATTCAGACCAATCAGACGCTGTGCCTCGGCTGCAGCGCATTTAAAGGCGAGGAGAGGCGCTCATTTGATTGGTGAAAGGCGGCGATCGGCTGTGTTAATCCCACTCACGTCTATTCTCCTCCCTCTCTGGAAATGCGTGGAGAGAGGCAGAGGCGTGGGCGTGGGCCAGCGCAACCTCTCGCCCCTGTGCATGAGTCGCCTCTCTTGGCACTGCAGGAAAGCTGCACACCAGTGAGGTCACACCCTGTCCATTGCGCCTGGTCTCTGAATTAGAGCCCCTAGGCAGCTGTGACCTGTGCTTGCGCCGTTGGTCTTCAGACCAATTAGAGCCCCTGGCTTGCAGTGCATTATCAAAGCGTTGGTATTTGATAAGTGGATGTAAACAAACTGTGTTTCCCACCAGTGGATGTAAACAAACTGAAGTGTGTTGTGACTCCACACTGTATATCAATGTATAGCATATCTGTCCTGAGATTTCTGAACAGAGAGAGAACTGAGTTGTGACACTGTGGCACATGTTCAGGCTTATTTTCCTCACACAGCCAGACTTCAAAACACCCAAAATATCCCTTCAATACACAAAAGATCCAGCTGTATTGTACAATTTCATCCAAGTTTCAAGTTAATTAATTACTCAAATCTAAGCAAATCATTTCAATGCCTTAGCAAAAAAACATGAACTTTACTGAGTAGCTATGAACTCAAGACCATGTGATGGTAAAACCACAAGGTTCTAAACCTTTAAATATCTGTACCTTGAAAGGTCAGTGCTGTCAAGGCCTTTCGACAAATTTGCAAACATTGCTTTGCATTGTAAAAGCGATCAATGGCTGACCTTTTTTTTTTATTATTTTTTTTAACCACAGTCTGTCTTTGGGATCAAAATCAATCCTGAAAGGTCCATGTACCAATTTTTGATCAGTCATTGGTGACCTATGAAATTCTAAATAAACCTAGTCACCAAAGGAATCAATTTCAACATGACTCAAATATACCAGAGTTTAGTTTTTAATCTATTTGTTTTACACCAAGATAATTCTGGCTGTAAATAAAAACACAACTATGGGGTTGTGTACAACAATGGCACAAATTAACTGATGGTGAAGCCAGCCATATTCTAAGGAAGACAGCGGCAATATTTTAGGCTGACAAGGAGGTTGGTTTTCTATGTCAGGCTGGACACAACCTGTCAAATGATGATAAAAAAACAAAAATATACTCTCTCTGCGAAAACACAGAGCACTGCCAACTTTGAGCAAGGGAGCGCAAAATAGCTGCACTGTGATCGGTACAAGACATCAGCATATTGATAAATGCTCTCTGATTGTTCAGTGCTCTTCAACTGAGCATGCTTATATTTGTGTGTATATATATATATATATTAGTGCTGTCAGATGATTAAAAAAAAAATCTAATTAATTACCGGATTTGCAATTAATTAATCTACAATTAATTAATCGCATTTTAATCTCATAAAATCTCAGCTTAAAGTACCCAAATGAAGAACTTGAATTCTAGGATATTATAAAATTGTAGTGCATGACCAATCAAATCAAAACACTAAGAAGGGAAGATTTGTAAATCCACATTTTTATTGGTGACAGAATAAAACCAAAGTCAGGGCAACTTGTCCAGAAAATTCTAAGCTCAATCAGGCAACTCAAATTACACTTTAAGTGTGTTTCATAAATCAAATTCAAAAGAAGAAAAAGGTCGAGGACATCCAGCAAAACAATTAGGCCTGATGCATTATTAAAGAATTCAGTGAATATAGATAAATAAATTCAAAGATAAAATAAGACTAAGTCTTAAATATGCCGTTCCCGTGGTCACCTGGACTTTGTTTGGTTTGACTAGAGACGCATGTGTGAAGTGACGTGCCACTGCCATGTACGGGTCCTCCAGCTGGCCAATATCAAAATGTTTGTGTGCTATGATTAATCTTCCAATTAATTTTTATAACGCATTAATTTGCGTTGTAATTAATTAATCTAATTAATGCACTAAGGTGACAGCCCTAATATATGTATATATATATATATATATATATATATATATATGTATATATATATACATATATGTAACTGTATTTTATATATGTATTTATGTATCAATCCATATATGTGTATTCATAAAATTAAGAGCTTTAGGCTTTATTGTTAAGTGTCTTGAGATAACACTTGTTATGAATTGGTGCTATACAAATAAAGATTGATTGATTGATTGACTTCTCAATAGATGCCTGTGAGAACCGAGGTGTAGGCTCTTCACTATGTACAGCCCAACAGAAGTTATTGAGCATATTATTTAAGTGTGTTTGCAGTGATGCTGTCAGGGTACAGACCCATAAGCTTTTTAGTTGAACCCTAAAGTATACACACAAGTGGCTGGGTGGAGGCTCCAGGAAAATCACTGCAGAAGAGAGTGAACAAAAAACAAGGTAAATGACAAAGTACAACACCAAAAACACACAAGACTAGAGACCCCAAAAAGAGGGAGAGACAAAAGGCCGAGAGCCAAAAATTGCTGAGAGAGCAGTGACAGCCAACAATCACCTCGGGTGAGGCAAACTACCAGCAACGACAAGGTGACTCCTGGCAGCTTAAATAAGGGGGTGATTAGGGAATCCTCTGCAGGTGTGTGGTGAGGGAGCCGAGGTGAGAGAAGATATCACGCCCAGAGCCAGCAGAGAACAGGAAACTGAGAGCAGGGATGAATCCTCACAGATGCAGAGCCATTATCACACAATGCAGCTGTTGCAGTGAAATGTAATTTTTCCCCCTTCAAGTGGTGAAACTTAATTATACTTTGTCTCAGCACTGATAAAACAGAATACTGAAGGTTCAAGGACTGATGATATTTCATCTTACCCACATTTCAGCTACACATAAGATATTTATATATATATATATATATACATATATATATATATATATATATATATATATATATATATATATATATATATATATATATATATATATATATATATATATATATATCTATATATATATATATATATATATATATATATATATATATATACATATATATAATTTTTTTTTTTTCTTTCTTTTTTTTTGCCACATATACAACGACTGATATAGTTTTGTCCAACCTGGATTCCTTGAATAAATTAACATTTTGGCTATAGGAAAGTAATAATGAATCATCCTGATGTTCTTTACCAATGAGCCAAGACACTGGATCAACATATCAACACTGACCATGTCTGACAACATGAATAGTAGAATCTATTGTCATTGATCTGATGTCACAGTGAGATTAATCTGGTCAATTAGAGACAGAAGAGGGAGCAGGATCAATTACCACAGAGCTGAAGAAACATTTGACATCTCATTAACTAAGCAAAGACTAATGACGCATTCCCTAGCAGAAAAGTTACAGGCAGTTAGTGTAGGGGACAGTTTCTCCTTTACAAATAAAATTAATCAGTTCAGGATTTTTACAAAGAAGGGCTGAAGCCCATTTATCAAACTGAAAGCTTAACATTATCGTCCAATAAAGTCATCTCTGTTTTAGTCATGAAATCATGCTCCAACGTTTTTTTTAAATAAGACAGAAGGGCCCTATTAAAATAAAAAGTCACTA
The DNA here is from genome assembly GCA_036419115.1 of Scarus forsteni. Classification (NCBI taxonomy): domain Eukaryota; kingdom Metazoa; phylum Chordata; class Actinopteri; order Labriformes; family Labridae; genus Scarus; species Scarus forsteni. Next base: position 222,527 of record JAZDUH010000170.1, read on the forward strand.
TTATGACAAGTTTTAAATACTGTGAACTTTTTTCTTGGAAATTGATTTGTTTAAAAGTCTACAGAGATCAAAGCTAAAGCCTTCCAGGGACAGCAGGTAACATGCGATGAGGAAGACTGAGCCTTACCAAATTTTCTGGGGGTGATGTGCTTCAAAGTTTCAGCCTGGGTTAAGCTAAATTTTTTACAAGTGTCTGTGTCTATAGGCAGCATTTTTTCCATCAGAAGAGCTCTCAGCCCTAGTTTCAGCGCAGTGTTGCCAGCAACAAGAGTCAACTTTTGTGTCTCATTGTTAAAATTGCCCCATGCTCATCTTATTTCCTTTAATTAACTATAATATTAAAGTGTCACACTAGATTGACCGTTCAATATAGTTCACTTGTCTATCTAGGAAAGAACCCATAGGCAGTACTGTATTTGGGGAGGGCAGAGCCTTCCAGAAGCATTCAGAAGCATGCTAAGCATATAAAGCCTGGCATACACTGTACGACTGTCGGCTCGTTTTGAGCCGATTTGCTAGTCGTGCGACTATTTTTTGGATCGGGCTGAATTTCAGCTCAATGGGTGTCGTGCTTGTAGTATCGTGGGGTAACGACAAAGAGATTGATGTCTCACGACGTGCTCCCAATCACAAATCGGTGATCGCAAGAAAATCAAACTTGTTTGAAATCCTGGTCGCTCCTCGTGAAGGTATCGCACAGTAGAAGCAGTGCTATGAGCCGACTTGCCTCAACCTCTCACACAGAGCATACGCAATGCACATTTAAGTGACCTCAAACCAAGCGGACCGGGAAACATGGCGGCGCAGCGGGTCATCTGGACACAGGCAATGGAGGCACAACTTGTTGAACTCTGGCAGGCTCAACCGAGCCTCTTTGACGTGTCCTCACAGAATTACCACTACCGCAATAACCGGGAAAAGGGCTGGGTGGAGATCAAGGGCAGACTGGCCATCGGGAGCACCGGGAGGTTTCCCGGTGGGCCACTGCCTCAGTGGGCCGGTATGGCCAAGACTGAGGAAAAAAAAAGGACTTCACCGCTGCTTTACCGTTTCCCTAGTGTCTGGCCAAGGGCGGTGGGCCGCGGCCGCAACATGAGAGAGAGGGGGCATGGCGGATCAGGCTGTGGCAGAGTCGCCTGTCAATCACGCTGCTCAAACGGGGGACAGTCATGGATGTATAACAGGGCTGCCAACTTTCACGTATTAGCCGTGAGACTCGCGCATTTGGTTGGTTTCACACGCACTCACGCCACACGTCCGATTTCTCACGCTCAAGTCAGAGGCACAAAAGCGCAGAGAACGCAGAGGTCGTGTGGTGTAATGTACAAGATATGCAGGTATGCACCCTTTGCCCACTAGAAAATGCCAAGAAATAACATATAACCACTATAAAACATACTTATAGGATGGTTGTGTGACTTTAACTTTCACTTTCCGTGTACGCGCGCTCCTCTTTGTGCCGGTGTGCGTAAAGGCGCAGAGAGACGCGCATCCCAGCAGCGAGAGATCGTCAGTCACTATGTGTGATTTTATATTTCAAACTGTGTCTTGATAGCTCATGAGCACATTTAAAATGAACACAAAGACTTAAAACAAGAGGAGTCAACCTTTTGATGAATCAAAATGCAACATTGTTCATCAGTCCATCAGAGCTGCTGTTTTCACTCACTCACTGTTTTCTAAATGATAAATTCATCCTGAGGTTCCCTTGATCACATATTCTTCATGATGTGAGCAATCTTTTAAGGATCAAGCTTCAAATACAATCTACTAGTGCAGAGGTTCTCAACCTGTGGTTGGAGGCCCATAAGTGGGTCTCAGGGCCATTATTAGTGGACGGTGCATAAATGAGGTAAAAATGTCTTTAGTGTGTGGGGGCCTAAAAGGACAAACATCATCCGAGTATGTCTGAGTTTATCCACTAGAATAAAACAAAAATTAAACAACTGATCGTGTCCCGTCCTTCTATAAAGTTGTCCCCCCAAAATCCCCACTGTAAACACAAATAAAGGTTTTCCAATTGTATGGTTATGTTTTTTTCTGACTGTACAATACAAGTCAAGTCTTATAAACATTTTAGTTGACAATTTTAACTATTGAAAGATTTTAACCCCAACTCCCACTCCCCTCTGCCTGGCTGTGACATCCTCATCCTCTCATTCATGACACAAATATTAGATGTTAACTTGAACAGATCAAGTTCTAATTAAATTCTGACTCTGAATTTTCACTCCTTATTGTCCTCCAATTAAAATTACTACACATATTTTCAAAGTTTTTTTAATAGATGGTTCATAGTAATGTGGACTTATAGCCTACAAATTGATACCAAAACTTTGTTCATTTACTAAAGGAAAATTAAATCTAGGCTAATTGTATATTTAATTGCATTACATAATTTAACCCTTTAAAAAATGAATGCACAAATAATAGCCAGAAAATTCTACTTTTTTTGGGAGCTGAAATGTTAATCTTACTTTCAACTAAAATCAAAGAAAAAAAGAAGAAAAGAATATAAAATTTAACACATATATTTTTGGTATCTCATTTGATAGAATTAGTTGTTGTTGGCAACTGATAATCAATTTAAAGACACTTTTTTTACCATTTATCTGAATAAGATGTTTCTTTTGTATTTGTAGGTCATATTGATTTGATAAAGGTATCAAATACATATGTATCAAATAAGATACAACAGGCTTTAATTGGTTAATTATGTAAAGGTTTGTGTGTTGTTAAGTTATGTGATATATTCAGATTTTGTTTTGTTGCTGCTTGTTGACAGTTTGATAAAAAAAGTAAAATCAAAGTGTGGTTTGATTTAGTTCAGCTTTTCATTAAAAATGTCATTTAGATTTATATAGTTTTGAGCTTTTAATTCTTGTAAAGCTGCTGTAGTGGTGATCAGACCAGTGTTTTTGGTGAGTAAACCCTGTCTTGAAACTAGTGGTTGTGCATGAACACAAACCTGTAGACAGGTAGGACATAGACTTATGAGGGACAATGACATTATAGTTATTGTTTAAATATCACTATGTAGGTCTAAAGGGCTTGACGTATCAGACACAGCAGAATATAGCATTTGTTTTAATTTTATTTTTTTACCTTTAACCTAAGCTGATTGCACATGCACCTTTTTGTTACTTCTGAGTGCTATATAGTCTGATTAAATCTGCACAAAATCAGGTATTTTGTGTTAAATGTCGCCGTGTATGCGGGCAAAATTTTGATTGCCTTCACCAAATCTCACTCCAAGGTTTTCTGAAAAGTTGGCAGCCCTGCTATATTATTATGGTCCAAAACAATGTTAAATTAGTCTTTTTTCCCTCATGGTATGGGAAAACTGTGTCGCCGTTTGGTTGCTTCGCACACCGCGCATGAAGTGGGCCTCTCTGTCAATGACTTCCCGGGCCACCCCTCCACCCCAGTCCGCCCCTGGTGGAGATTGCCGCTGAATTGCATCTTCCTGGTAAGTTTCAGGATTTTTTCCAGACTAGCAATTCAGCAAAGTTGACAGTAGAGTTGGATTGTTTTGAATTTCGGTCGTGTTTATGCCATGTTGTAGATGGGTCGCTATAACGTATTTCCGTTGATTGACTGTCAATTTCCTGATATCAGTAAATAAAAGTTGAGACGCCTGCACCGCTGTGTGTGCGTGTGTGTGCGCCTGTGGTGTTTTGTGTGTGTGTCTGTGAAAGAGAGAGAGAGAGAGAGAGAGAGATATGAATCAAGAAACGCAGCAGTGATAGAAAGCTGGTCAAAAACATTGTGACATGTACTAGTAGCAATTACGTCATTACGTGTTCATATTACATTTTCAGTGAATGAGGTGAAAACCCGTGTGACATCTCTGTGGACGCAGTATGGGAAACTGCTGAGACCCAAGCCTAGCGGCAGTGGCCATAAACCTCTGACTCCCAAACAGATGTGGATCCAACAACACTTGGACTTTTTGAGGCCTCATGTCATACACAGACGCACTGAGTCCACTCTGACAGTAAGTTCATAACCAAGTTTGAATACACACACATCACAGAAGGTATATTTTGTATGGGAAAGTTTAATGTACCCAGTACTCCTGCCATAGTCTAGGTGGAGTGATAATACTGTGTGTGAGATCAGTATTTAACAAACCACTGAATACATCTTCACATCTGTGTAATCTCTCTGTCGGCTTTCTGTGGTGTTTTGTACAGCTTGGCACAGAGTCAGAAGACACAGGCGCAAATGATGAGGAGGATGAAGATCAGTCCATTGTGGAATTTGAGGAAGATGTACTGTATGTACTCCTTTCAACACCACCAGTCCGGTTTCAGTGGCGCAGGAAGAGGAAAGCTCCTCAACCAGTTCAAAGGTCATGGAGGCCACAGTTCAGCCTGTCAAAAGACCTAGATTGATCAAACCTACACCAAAATCAGCAGAGAACAGAATTGAGATGGCCAAACTTTCCCTGCTTCAGCAGGCCCAGAAAACCCTTGCAGGATCTAATGCAGATTCTGAGGAGCTGTTTGGCCAACAAGTAGCATCAGAGTTAAGAAACATTAAGGACAGAGTTTTACAGTAGAGACTCAGAAGAAACATAATGAACATTATTTATGACACACAGGAGGCAGAGCATGGTAGCCATGCTCAATTTGCTAAACCACCTTTGTATCCCATTCACCCTTACTATGTCCAGCCACCCTCCCAAGACAACCAGGCCCCATCAACCCAGCCAATGTCTTATTTGAACATGTTAAACTCTGATTAGCTGGGGAGCTTAAAAAGAAAGGATCCTTGTTTTTTTGTAGCTTACAGTTACTGCTGTTAACACAAAAGCTGTGTCTTTGTTGCACTAACTTTATGTACATGTTCTTGATGTTACACTATGACAATGATAATGTCACCTTGACATCTACCTCGTTGCTGCTGTTTGGTGCAGAATTGTTAGTACATTTTGTTACCAATGTTTTTTTTAATTTAATGGCACATATCATTTTTGTACTTTTACACAAGATTTATTGTTTTTTATACTTGGAAAAGGACGTTTAAATTATTTACTTATAATTTTTTATGTGCAAAAGAAATACACAAACTTTTTGTTATCTACCACAAGTGAAGAGACCACTGATTGTGTGGTACAAAACAGTTTTTCAAAAAAAGAGATCATATTTTCAATAAAGATATAACATTTTTGCCAATATTGTGATGTTTTATTTAAAAAACAAACATGCTGAATTGTAAGTAAAAAAGGGAGAAGCCATGTATGAATCAATTCATAGCCCTATTGTTTGAGGTCACAGAGTGCAGTCATTAGAAAAGAAAATGGTACTACAGACAGAATAGTGGATTTTAAAGGCCATTTCCAGTCAGAATATCACTTCTAACTTTGGTCCCTAATCTACCTACACCATGTCTGCTTGCCATGAAACACTGCCTGCAGGTGAGACGAAGTACTGGCAAAGGGCTTCCCGCTGCTTCTTTGCTTCCAATGAGGGATTCCTTGCTCTGTTAATTGAAACAGACTGAAGTACTCCCTCCATTTGCCATGCTCCTTCCACCAGCTGATGGTTTGCATCTTCAGAATCCACATAACCAGGCGGTACATAGGTGTCAGATCTCTGGTGCCAGAGAAAGTTGTGCAGACAAAGACATGCAAAAACAATGCTGACAACCTTGTCTGGATCCAGGCACAGAGTGGTTCTGAACACTCTGAAGCGATTGGCAAGGATTCCAAAAGCATTCTCCACAACACAGCGTGCTCTAAAGAGATGGTAGTTGTAGATTCTCTGATTGGTGTTGAGGTTTTGAAAGGGATATGGTTTCATGAGATCGGGTCGGAGGGGATAAGCATCATCACCAATGAACATGTACGGCATCATGACATCTGTGCCTGGCAGAGTATCAATGGGGGAAGTTCAGCGTGCTTGTGTCCATAGCACCTTTCAGGTCAGAATGTGCAAACACTCCAGCGTCAGACACCTTTCCCTGTGTTCCTGCGCTTGCATACACAAATTTATAAGTGGCGTCAACTACAGCCATAAGAATGATGGAAAACCTCGACTTATAATTGTAGTACATGCTTCCACTCTTGGCTGGGGGCTGAATGAAGATATGTTTCCCATCTATAGCCCCTAAGCAGTGTGGAAACTGCCACTTGTGTGCAAAGTCTCTGGCAATGGCCTTCCACTCGGAGGCAGTCGATGGTGTCTGTGAAACACAAGTACAAAGCGTTACGTTTTCAGGTGAATGTAGGTTTTTCTTTCTTAATCACATAACATCACTTAACTTATTTGAATGCACCTTACACAAAGACTGAATAAACACATCTTTGACTCAGAGAATTGCTTTTGTTTAAAAAAAATGTATTGACCCTTGTGCACTGTTAAAGTATACTATACAAGGAGCTGTTATGGCTGTTTTCAGCCACTAACTTTTCTGACTGCTCTAAAAACATATCAAATCAATATTTTTTTCTACTTTTTTCACATAAAACTCTTAATCCACTTCTGCCCTGCTCAAAACTACCAAGCATTAAAAAGTAAATAAATCTTAACACCTTAAAGGCACATAAAACTTCTTTATATTTTTTATATTGAAGATGGGTTGATTCGTGTTTTACCCATGATAAGAGACCTTATTTCTTGAAACAGCCCTCAAAGGGTTACAATTTTTATTTTTTGTGTAAATGCTTGGTAGTTTTGAGCAGGGCAGAAGTAGATTAGGAAATTTAAGTAAAAAAAAGTAGAAAAATATTGATCTGATATGTTTTTAGAGCAGTTAAAAGTAAAGTAGCTGAAAACAGCCATCACAGTACCTACCTAACTTTTTTTTTTAAAATTGATACTACAAAATAAATGAAAAATGATTAAAAATCAATGATGCTACTAATGTTTGACATATCTAAGACTATAATCCCACGTAAAAAAATTTCTGTCTCTGATCATGTTTTATATTGAAAAATACGTCATGTGATGATGTACCCTTCCCATTATCCATCCCATATTTCTTTAAATGGCCATTAAAAGGTTAAATATATAATTCATTTTCCAATGCTTGGTAGTTTTGAGCAGGGCAGAAGTGAATGAAGATTTATAAGCGACAAAGTAAAGAAAAAAATTGATTTGAATATGTTTTTAGAGCAGTTAAAAGTATAGTGGCTGAAACAGCCATAACAGTACGAGTATACAGTAAATTTGTCCACAGTGATCTTTTGACCTTTTGAAAATTTGAAATTGTATTTACATAATGTTTGTAAAAATAAGCTTTCTGCCCAAAATTCATTCAATTTGCTGCAATACAAGAAAAGTTATGGTCAAATAACCGAGAAAATTTTACTCAAAGTGGCTGTTTTCAGCCCCAACAGTCCACAAGGGTTAACAGGACATTTGAAAATATGCAAGTCTTCCTTTCAATAGTATGTATATATGATGTTCAGTAACATTGGTGTATTTCCAGTCAAATTTACCTTCAAGTAATCTTCACGCAGTACGGAGGTAAGGGCTGTGCATGTTTCCATGACAATCCTGCTCAGTGTGGTGCTTCCAATCCTATACTGGAAACTTAATGAGTTGAAAGTCTCACCTGTCAAAGAGCAGAAATTGTCAGGTGTCAGGTGGATTTAGATGGATATTATATCAAAAAGTGGACAGGGATGGACCTTGATAGATTAACAGATTATGTCTTATGGATGGAGAAGAACAAAATGTATGTATTAGTAGTAGTATATTGGTGAGTAGATATTGGGCCAGTGTGGCTGATCTAGAAAGGTGAAAGATTGCCCGATGTAGCCTGGATGAATATAATTCAGTGGCTGAATTGATTTAAGATGTGTTCAATAACCTTGTCTCATGTCCGCCTTTATATACTTTCATAGAGAGCATTACAAAAGTGTAATTTATATGCATGCATGCATTTGTCTGTTGCCAAAAATCGTAGGGTAACAGAAAGCCTCTCCCTGGGGCTGATGGCCTTCCTCAGATGTGTGTCCTTCTTGAGGATGTGAGGAGTTACCTTCACCCAGGAGATAACTAAACTCCTCCACAGACATTCGAAGAAGGTCCCGAAAACCCTTCATATCATCCACCTATGTACACATAACGTCCTTTATAAATACAGCATCATTATAGGCATCACTGCATATGATGTTATTGTTTATTTAAGGGTCTGAAACTAATTTCTGAAGGAAGCCTTTGTGCTATAGAATTAACAAAACACTGACATTTAACTAATTTTGTATAAAGCACCAAGAAGTCTCATTTCAGTAGTAGTTGACTCTGATAGGCCACTCAGACTACTCAAGTAAAGCTAAAGTAACTTGACTAGTAGTCACTGTCCTTAACTATGACCAGTAATGTATAATTAAATGTAGCCTAATGAAAGTAAAAGTAAAAATTACATAAATAAAACACCACAAAAACATACCGTGAACTAGAATTTGCCTACTTCTGGATTTAACTGTGACTGGCTTGAACGTTGGTGTAAAAAAGACAGTAAGGAAGGAGTGTAAAAAGTTGTGTATAGGTAGTATTGGTCTAAAGTGCTATGTAGCTGTCGCTTACCTCCAGTTCCCGCTGAAGAATTGACAGACCGTACTGCCCACGTCTGCCCAGCCAGTTTTTTACCCATATACGTTTTCTTCTCTTTTTTGTGGTCGTCTCTGCGCACAGAATGGCACAAATTACCAAGGCAACGCGTTTGTTTTTGTCGCGCATCTTCCACATGCGTCTCCCACTTCTGGGTGCGTCTTCTTCTTCTCCTGCCTATATTTGACGTTGCGGTCAAAACACCATAGAAGAAGAATGATACGGAGTCCGACGTGTGGTATATGGACGTATTGAGTGAGCAGTGAAGTCGCATCAGAGCATCTGGTCGTGTAGTGTGAGAACATGATTCATGGGCTGCGAACTTTTGAACTTTGCGATCTAGTCGTGCAGTTTGAGATGGAGCTGTGTCAAACGATTTAAAATATCGCACAGTGTATGCCTGGCTTAAGGTGATCATTCTGCCAATCACATGTATTAAGCTAATCGGTTGGGGCATGAATGTTTTACCCAATACTGATGGACTACTTACATGCATACTCCAACCATCAGTGAGTGAATGTGAGAGTGAATGGGTTTGAATGTGTAGATGTGACGTGCAGTGAAAAGCTGCTTCGAGTAGTCAGAGAGCATCCATCCATTACCTACACACTTATCCCTTTCAGGGTCAAAGGGGGCTGGAGCTTATCCCAGCTGACATTGGGCTAAAGGTGGGGCACACCCTGAACCAGTCACTAGAGTGCCCAGAAAGAGCTCACACATACACAGGGAGAACATGCAAACTCCAAACAGAAAGGCCCTAACCAACTTTGGGATTCAAACCAGCATTCTTTCTAACTGTGAGGCATGTGCACTACCTGTTGCACCACCATGCCACCTCAAAGAGACTATAGAAGTATTAAACCAGCTCAAGTCTGTTTATCATTTTATCTTAAACTGGGTAAAGTTCTTGAACCTATTTCGAGGATATTTTCTGGAAATTCATTCTAGTTGTTTGATATAACCAAAGCATATGAAAAACTTGTGTGATTATCCGAAGACTGTGGCCAAGAAGTGTAAACCTTAAAGAGATGCAAGAGTGAACAACTTCAATTCACTTAAAGTAACACAAACTTCAACAGGCTGCACCCACTGTTACTTTTTCAGTGTTTGTCCAGCCACTTACATCAAATACAGTCGGCTGATAAAAGGTTTGTCTGCAAACACACTGTCTAAACTGCCGTCTGTGCGATTCACTGATGATAATTCTCATTATTACCCCCTGCTTTAAATTCACACAGCTTTGTTATAAACACTGGCTGCTAATTACTGTCATTACTGATGAAAGGGTCCCCCACTTGATCAATCTGAACACACAAGGAAGTGTGTACAGTGATTCACACATGCAGTTATTATGGCCATGTGTGACTTTAATTCCACATTAAAAAGCCTGACACCACATTCATTACAGAACTTCTGCATAACCACGATGCGTAACATTAATTGATTTTTACAAAAGAATGAGTAGATGTAAACTTTGTTCGGACTTGGGATGATTATAAGCACAACACATTTCAGAAACAGGCAAAAAAAAAAAAAAAACTTGTACTACAGCTCAGGATCCCTTTTTTTAGGATCCCACATCTTTTCCACTAAAGAAAAAGGCAGAGACAAACTCTCCCAATGGCAAAGGTAGGAGATTGCCTTAGGCCTTAAAACTGCCACGGGCCCCTGATTAATCCAATTTTTCCCTTACCTCAATTAAGGAAAATTGGCCAACTATAGGCCCATATTAAACCTTCCATGTGCTTCAGAGATCCTTGAGAAAGTAGTGGCTGATAAGCAGTGGCAGATGCTGGCCAGTCAGGGAGGGGAAGCTCATTTTTTTTCTGGCCTACATCATAAATTTATTTATTTATGTAAATGATCTGTGACCCTGTTGTACCAACTAGGTGTCTTTTCCTGGGATTTTATTCCCCAAAACCCACTTTTGACCAGACAACACATTTTATTTGTGACAGCACTTACAGTGAGCCATCTCACCTTGTCATACCAGGAATGCTGAAAAGACCTGTTACTTTTCCCCACCTTTTGAACTAAATCAATCTTAGGAGTTGATCTGCCCTGCTGTTTGACTCTAATTTTCTCTTCGTAAGGAAGACTATCAAATGGCCTCGCCAAAATCTGGTCTCCAACATTCATACTATCTGCCATGACGTGCAGCTTGCAAGCAGCTGGAGCTGCTACGTGAGACTACTGTTTGACAGGCTGTGAGTGTGAGTGAGAGAAGCTCCCCAGCCACAGCTGCTCGTTGGTGAAAAGAAAAGGTGGCAGGAGAGAATCTTCAAACACAACGCTAGTCGTTTTTAAGAAAGATAAAGTTGCTGGTGACCGATAAATCCTCCGAATCAGTCCAGAACAACTGAATGTAAAACTTAGAAGATACCCCGGTGAAGGGTGAGCCTTCAAGATCGCTGATTGGCTCATTTCACTGTCAATCAAAAAAGGATTCGGCCTCAGACAGATCATCCAATCATCATGCAGAAGCTGAGCGTCCAGGCCAGCCCACTGCCTCATAGACCCCCAGAGACGCTGAGCATCCGATGGGCGGGACAAAGCCCAGCGTTTATCCAATGACTGTCCAGTTTTCACCGTGGAACAACCCACTCTATATTTAACCGCTGAAGTCTGAAGACGCTCAGCGTCCGGCTGTGTTGAGCGCTGGGACGCTGCGGGGATGACTGAGAAGGAAGCCTCGCCAGTTACCTGTGATAAGTAGCTGATTCTGAACAAAAGATGAAGGTATTCTAGCTCATATTTAGGCAATGAAATGTACACACAGCAGTACATATCACCACTTTTTGGGGGGACATTTTAGGGGAAGCTGAGCTTCCCTTGCAGTCTTAGAGCAATCGCCACTGCTGATAAGCTATACGACTTCCTTCAAGACAACAGTCTGCTTGAGGACTTTAAGTCAGGATTTAGAGCTCATCACAGCACAAAGACTGCTCTAGTTAAGGAAACTAATGATCTACTCTCAGCTTCAGATGAGGGACTTCTCTAGGTACTTGTTTTGTTAGATGTTAGTGCTACTTTTGACACCATTGATCATCATGTTCTTCAACAGAGATTAGAGGAATATCTTGGGATTACAGGGACTGCCCTAATTGGCTTGAGTCCTATTTATCTCCTTGGTGAATTCATGAGGAAATACTCTCTTAATTTTCATGGTTCCGCTGATGATACTCAACTGTATGTATCAATGAAACTAGAAGCTTCAAACTAGAAGCGTGTATAAAGGACATTTGGATCTGGACGGCCAAAGACTTTCTCCTTCTTAACTTAGACAAGGCAGAGATCATTGTGCTGGGCCCTCAACACCTTAGAGAAACCTTTTCTAATGATTTAACTGCCCTAGATGGCATTAGCCTGGTCCAAGCGCAATCATTAGAAATCTTGGGGTTCTATTTGATCAGGATTTATCCTTTAACTCTCACATGAAGCAAATTTCAAGAACAGCCTTTTTTCATCATGTAACATCGCTAAAATCAGGCCTATCCTGTCTCAAAGCAATGCTGAAGAACTAGTCCATGCTTTTACTGCCTCTAGACTGGACTATTATAATTCTCTTCTTTCAGGCTGTCCTAGCAAGTAGCCTAAGACACTTTAGCTGGTTCAAAATGGAGCAGCATGGAGAAGGAGAATCGACCACGATACCTCTGTATAAGCTTGATTGCATTAGCTTCAATAAAATATAGAATAAAATTCAAAATTCTCCTTCTCGCTTACAAAGCTCTCTGTGGACAGGCTCCAATTTATCTTAAAGAGCTTGTAGTGCCGTACAACCCCTCTAGTACATTACACTCCCAAAATGCTGGCCTGCTCGTGGTTCCATCAGTCTCTAAAAAGTGTTATGGGAGGAAGAGCCTTTAGTTATCAGGCTACTCTACAATGGAGCCATGTACCAACCACGGTTCAGGAGGCAGACCCCTTCTCTACCTTTAAGGTTAGACTTGAAACATTCCTCTTTGATAAAGCTTTCAGTTAGGGACCAGATCATACTCCATAAATTAGACACATAGTTACGATGTATGAGGCTTAAGCCGGGCATCCACTGTGCAATTTTTGGCTCTTTTTGACAAGATTTCTCACCCGTGCGACTATTTTGGAGATCGGGCCGAGTTTTGGCTCAATCGCGTGTCTCATATCGTGTATTATACACAAGGTAATGAGAAGCGATTAACACCTCACGACCACCTCCTGATGGATCGGATGAATATGAAACCTGTTTGAAATCCTGGTCACCCCTCGTGAGGCTATGTCACACTACACATAAGCAAAGGAAGAGAAAACAAATGCAAAAGACGGAGCAGCATGGCATCACAGCAATGGAGGCATCCGACCACTTCCTACTTCTTCTTCTTCTACTTCTACTTTTAACGTGGCATTTCTGGATATAAGAGTCCGACGTGTCGTCATGGATGTGTTATAAGACTTTATTATGAGTGCTTATAATACACCCATGCGTGTCGATACATGGACGAACAGTGTGAGCAGTCAGATCACATCTGAGCATTGGGTCGTATAGTGTGAGAAGGAGAATCGTGAGCTGTGAACTGTTAACCCCGCGATTCACTCTTACAGTTTGAGCAACAGCTGAACGCCGTGATCGAAAAAGTCGTACAGTTATGCCTGACTTTAGACTGCCAGGGGGATCTGGCACACTGGGCTCTATCCCTCTCTCTCATACTCTCTCTTCATATATGCTTTTCCCCTCTTTTTGTTTGCTCCTGTACAATGAGAGACAATTTTGTCTCTGGCCCTTGTCTTGTAGGTGGCCTTGGATCTTTGATGGAGACTGCCTGCTGCTGTGGAGTTATGAAGCTTCACTAACTACAAATACAGACATAACACACATTTGGCCACTTCTTTAGCCCCATTCCATTTCATAATCATCACAGCTGTTACTGTAGAAATTAGTATGATCTCTGTATCCATGGTTGATTATACATCTATTGTAACTATCTTTAACACCACATAGGCATGAGGTCCCTCTTGAAAATGATGTCACATCTCAAGTGGCCTACCTTTGATAATTTGTATTTAAAAGGGACGCATTTGTGGCATGGGTACCCATGAGTTTCTCACTACCATGAATTCTTATTTTTAGTATGACTATGATTAATTATACTACTTTGAAAGTATCACCATGATCATACAGACCTGATTAACCTCCAAAAAATGAGATGTAGCATCTCAAGAGGCTAACCTCTCATAAATTTGTTTTCAGTAGAAACAAATATGATGACAACACGGTCTATTATTGGTCCATGGATCTGTCACTAATTTTAGTTCTTACTGAGGTCCAATTGTCTCTGCTTACCTTCCTTCTTTCGCTCAGACACACAACACTTTATCATGCAGATTTGCTGTTCATCATGAGACTGGGATCCACATTTAATATTTTCTGCTGCTTAACAGAAGGTTTTTTCTTGCAGCCACGATGAGGGATTCCTAATTGGCTTCGGGATTCATGTTGGCTGTTGGATGTATATATTTGTATGAATATGCATATGTGTACTTTATATATGTATCTATGCATATATGTGTATCCATAAAATGAAGAGCTTGTCTTCAGCCTGCTCTATGGTAAGATGTGTTGAAATACCCTTTTTAATAATTGGTGTTATATAAATAAAGATTTATTGATTAAACAAGCAGTACAGCCCACAAAACATCCCAATACAGTGACAAAAGAAATATGCAACGTATCAGAATAAACCTAAAAAATAAGACGGTAAAAAAATCATCATCAATGTCAAAGTCCATCAATGCAAAAACCATTCCTTCAGCACATGAATGCTCTGTAATCATGTGTTTCACGTCTTTAAATTATTTTCATAGAATATTTATTTTTCCATCTTAGATTTAAGAGAATTTTGTTAGCTTGTGAAGGTGTTTGTTGAACATTTTGTCCACGCAAAATTCTTTAAAGCAGGGGGAGACAGGAGCTATGTGTATGACGAAAGCAGGAAGTGAGCTTGTACAGAGATTAGCATAGATGCTAACAGCTTAGGTAGCAGATATGTCAGATCTGGAATTGGGATAGTTTTTTATCAGAATGATCAATTTTAATCCATCAATACAATAAGGTAGGTGCAATTGTTGAAGATATATAGACTTCCCTTTTCACCTCATGGTTTTGATAACTAACTGTTAAACACACATTTAACAAGCAGCCTGAATAACCGTGCACTGTGTGACAATGTTCAGCAGCATCTGCTGCCTACATTACCTCTCAGGCATGAACGCTCAAGACGGGCTCATTTGAGAGGGGGCAGTTATCAGGCGGCATCTCGCCCACACACGCGGCCACTGATAGCTTCAATCAGCACAAGAAGAGAAGAAGGAGACTGGAGTGTGGGGCTCGTCAGCTCTGATAAGGCCCTTTGTATCACCTCTGATTGAGACAGAATACTTTCAACATGCTCTGTAATGGGTATAATGTGCTGTCTGAGGAGTTTGTCCGCTTCCTATTTATGTATGTGTTCACAAGTGCGAGGGACTTAAGAGACAGCATGAGTGTTTGTGTCCATCAAGAACTTGTGTTCAGAAATGTAAACATGAAACCGTCTTCTAAGGAGAAATTCAATCTAGAGTCTTGTTGAACAGATCGCAGGTGCAAAGAGCAAAAAGAGAGAGACTGATCTCAGCCAGTGTCCCCTCATGGTCAAAATTAAAAAGGGCACTTGCACCAGCATTGGAAAACTAGTGACCCACTGTACTACCATCACATCACGTTGACCAGAAAAAAGTCCCTCAACCTGCTTGTCCAAAAGCTTCTCCTAGTCAGGTTTTCCAAGTTTATAGTGGGAAATTTCAACTGGAATACTGTGAAAGTCGGAATATCCTACTGGGAAGTTGGGAGATACCAATTAAAGATTCATTAAAGAGTCAATTAAAGATGGCTGTCCCCAGTGAAAACAGCTATGAAGCTCCTGTAAGATTCCTTTTATTAGCACTTTTGATTAGAGTGTGTCATACTAAATCACATACATAGTATTGTTCGGCTTACATACATAGAAATGCTACTATAGTGTTAGTTACGTTCTTCATGTGGTACAGGGCCTGCTAACAATGGCTAACAATAGCCCGATAGATCAGCACCTATTTCTCTGATTTTGTAAGGAGAACGCTGATAACTCGGATATAACGTCATTCCCACTACACTGTTTCTAGTTCGTTGTAAATGGAATGCAGCATTACATGAACTGACCTGAAGAGGTCCCCCAAATTCGACCAAATCTGGTTATTACACAACAAAAGGAAATCAATGGGAAATACTAGAAATAAGTAATCCCAGAAACTAGCAAATTTAACATTTATTTGGCACTAAGTACGGAATACAGATTGCAGATTACCTGGGCACTGTTTTGATCCTATGCTGAAAAAGTCTAAAGCGAAGCACAAAGATTAGCTACAGAGATGGGTCATCACAAAAAGAGGTGGACCAACTCTGCCCCCACACCCAACGACAAGAGACAGATCTCCATTTCCCCACATCCTGCCCTCAATGTGAGGCTCTGAGACAGAAAAACTGTCCCAAAAAAACATATACTAAAGTTGGGTACAAAACTGAGCACCAGAACATCTCACATTGCAGCAAAATATGTCAAAGTGTGTGAAGACCTGAGGACAACTGTTGACACCTGAACACAAACACACATTAATTAATATAAACATGCAACCACACAAACACATAAAATACAAACACTGTTATTTTTTATTGTATTACCTTACCACCTACCACCCTTTCATACCATTATTGTTTTCTTCAACTTTTATTAACAAAATACCACAAATTTACAACCTCATGTACAGAATTGAAGTCAGACACCCTTACACATACTGACACTTATCAGTTGAGGGTATAAGTCTGTGATGATTTGGATGCAGAAGTCTTATCACATCAGCTCCCATGTGATTTATAAAATGTGTGCAACGGCAAACTGGCTGTTAATGAATGCTGCAGCTGTAAAGAACTGTCAGTTAAATATAATCTCCCAAAATATTCACGCTGAAGCCAAGGATTTTTAATATAGAGCAACGTGTTTCAGTAAACAGATAGGAAGCTTCTCTAAGCTGCAGTTGGACACCATCATAACAGAAGAAGGAAAGAGTAAAATATTATTGTTTTTCAGCCTGAAATGTGGGATCTAATGCTGAGGTCGGACTACACAATTTTTTTCATCATTGAGTAAGTGCCGGCTTCCATTTTTTTCCTTTCGCTGCTTAGCTCTCACAGTGCTTAGCCCTAACTTTGCGCATGGTAGAACTTTCTTTTGATTGGCTAGCATAGCAGCCATCTGGACAATCACATGTGAAGATATGGGAGTGACTGAGACAGCAGACAGCTGCGAGGAGAGTGTGAGTGCATTGTGCTGTCGTGTAGTATAATTATGATCGACTGAAGAGCGAAGCAGCATCTGGCTGCAGTTTAAAGACATTGGCAATAAGATTGGTTCTGTCTCAGAGAATTAATTCACAAAGGTAACATATAGGGCATCAAAAGATCCTAGGTCAAGAGCTTTCGGGACTCGAAAGAACCGGCTCTTCTCTGGGAGTTGAGCCAAAAGGGTCGGCTCTCTGAAAAGAGCCGAACTCCCCATCACTACACTATTGAAACAGACTGCAACAGCTGATGTTATGATGTTGGAAGGATGGGGGCAGCACTGAAGACCAAAACAAACAAACAGGCTGTATTTAGAGGACAGGTCTTTAGTTTGGATCTACAGGCATGATGTTGAATGATGTTGGATGCTGATAAGAGTCTCTCCGTGTTTCTCAGCTGTTTCTCTGTGTACAGTCTGTACTAGCTCCTCTTCAACACATCATAAGAGTAGGGATGCTGTTTTTCAGAGCTTTACACACTTTTTCTCTGTCTCATAGCACAATGCAGACCTGTTTATCTACGTCTAAGACTGTGCAGAGCTTTCAGTGCTCTCATTGGCTAGTGTCTCTGAGGTGAGGGAACATTGTCGGAGGCAGAACAAAAGTCAAACCTGCGAGACTTTCTGTTGCAGAGTCATGTGGTGTCTCAAGGTGTCTACACACAAAAAGTGACTTAAGCATCCTTGGTGATCACTCTCCATGCAAAGTCAATGTAGAACCGCGGCCACGATGGGGCGGGCTAACCTCCCTGCGATGTGACTGCTGCGTTTAAGGTGATCACTTTGCTCGTCGTGTGTTACCAAAGTTTGAAAAAAAGTCAATCTTTTCAGGCGATGTTGTGTGTGGCTGAGGCACTCAACAGCCAAAATGTGCCTTAGCGCATCAGAGCTGAAAATCAAGCCGTCCACCATCCAAGCCATCCAGACTGAGTGGGTCCGAAAAACAAGCCTTAAAAATAAGTCCAGCACAGCATGTTTCCTCTGTGGTCGTCATTCAAGCTGGCGCACCTCTTTTCATCAAGCCTAATCCATCCGATCAATCTTTGTTACATTCATGATGTTCCCAAAGCTTCGAAACCGAAGATTATGAAGGCCCATCAGCTCATCAGAGTTACGGGGATCCCCTCCTCCTCCCTTGCACCAGGCAATAGTCCATTCACTGGCCACCACCACGCTCCTCTGGCTCCTGCACACCGCAGAGCCCCGCTGGTGTGTCAGCACAATGATCATCACTCCCATTCTTCACAAGCTCCCAGGCTACCCTGCAGCCACACAAACAATGAACAAAAATGCATTCTCTTAAACTGACAAGAATGAAAACAAACTTTTCTCTCATCAGCCTCAGCCTAGTTGATAACCCAATGACGTCATCACGCATTAAAATGATCCCTGTTTAAGGAAAGGTCTGAGGTAATCAAAACTGCTACTGCAAAACATCAATACGTCATTCAAAATAACAGAAAGATTTGAATAAAAAACTATTTATTAAAAATAAAAAAAACTAATAATAAATAAATAATAATATTAAGACTCATAAAGATGAGAATAATAATAACGTTACTTTATTACACCCCTTCAGGGCTCCACAGGGAACAATCCAGGGCTCCACACAAAGTTATTGGACAACAGCAGGAGACCACCAATGACAGCCTAACATACTGATAGTCTGCTTAATTTTCTTTTGCTGATTTATCAGTTAGTTCCCATCTATTAATATAGCTCTCTGCTCAGCATCATCAGATCTTTTCATATATCATAGAATCATATTGTATCAGTTTTCAATGTAATATGGTGTAATATCTTTCATGACATTGCATCTTGTCAGCTAATTAAGTGGCATTGTATCTTATTAAATCATATCCTATTGTATCGTACCACACAGTATTGCATTGTTCCCATGTAACATTAAATTATATTGAATTAAAACATATCACTCTACATTATATTGTATTGTATATATTGTATCATCATTGTATCATATATCTTGTGCAACTGTACATGTTACATTGTTTCATCGTGTCACTTGGTGCCTATAACACTAAATTATATTGAATTAAACCTCATCGCTCATAAATTTGATCATATTGTGGATTATCAAATCACCTCAAATTGATTTGCATCAAATCCTTCCTCATTAATGACATTGCTTTATTATCAATCTGTCTTACATTGTTTCATCATATCACATAGTTATATCTATACAACAATAAATTATATACAATCAAATTGTATTGTATCTTTCTCATCAAATTATTTAAATTGAATTGCAACTTTTATTCTTAATAAATGGCATTGCATCATATTCAACTGCACATCTTACATAGTTCAATCATATTGCACAGTTCTGTATAACACTAAAATGAATCAAATAGAACAATATTGCCCTACATTGTATTATCGTGGCTCATCCAATCATATCAAATTAATTTGCATTATATCTCTCTTTTTAATGGCTTCATATATTTACAGTCATATATCTTACAGTGTTTCATCATACCATATGTTTCTGTATAACACAAAATTATATCGATTCACATCGTGCTGTGTCATATAGTAAGGTTACATATCAAATCATGTCAAATCAAAGTGCATAATTCCTTTTTATTAAATGGCATCTTATCTTGTGCAACTGTACATGTTACATTGTTTCATCGCATCACTTGGTGCCTATAACACTAATATTTTTCGAATTAAATCTTATCGCTTATATATTTTATCATATCATGGCTCATCAGATCACCTCTAATTATTTTTCATCATATCCTTCCTCAAATTGACATTGTTTCTTACCAATCAGAATCTTATGTAGTTTCATTGTATCACACAGTTCTGTATAACACTAAAATATATAAAACCAAATCTTATCACTCTACATCATATCCTATTGTTTCTCATCAATTACATCATATTGATTTGCATCATATCGTTCTTTTTAAGTCATATCATATCTTCCATATGGTTTTATCATATCATATAATATCACATTGTTCTATAAAATGCTGACTCGTATCGTATATCACTTCATATAATATCGCTCCATGTAATGTCATATCATGGCTCATCAAATCACATACCACATTGATTCGTATCTTATGCCGCTCTGTATATCATATATCTCATTTAACCATATCATAGCTCATTCTCATAATGCTTATTCAGGGCTCCAGAGTGCAACCATTTTGGTTGCACATGCACCCAAAATTAGTGAGAGTGCACCTAACATTTTTCTTTGGCGCATTAGTGCATCAAGAAAAAATGTTTGGCGCACTCTTACAAATTTAATTTGAAAAAAGTAACTGAGGTTGCAGAAAAATCTGCTAAAACAGACATGACACAGCACCTGCTTCCTTTCTTTTCTTTGTCCCTGCTGTTGGCCCGCCCAAACACATGCACACACACACACATGCACACACACACACACACACACACACACACACACACACACACACACACACACACACACACACACAAACACAGCCCTCAGTAATCAAACAATTAGCTGTTAGTATGCAAATGAGCCCAGACGGAACCTGACTGTGATGTCAGGTTTCAGCATGGAAAAGTAAAAGTTATGGAGAGTGATAAAATGGTGACCTTATGGCATTAAACGTGACACTATATAAAATCTGGGTGCCCCTAATATTTGTGCTGGTGCACCTTATTCTTTTTTTTTAATGTGCACCGTTGCAACCAATGCAAAAACTAAGTCTGGAGCCCTGTTATTGCTTATATTGTTCCGCATATACTGCGTAGTATCTACTCAAATCATATCATACCTGACAATCATCATATCACCTTGTATCATATTGATCCGTATAACACTTCATTATATCCCATATCAAATGATATTGTATCCCTTCCCCCACATTGTATCATATCTTACTATATTATTCGTTATGATATGGAGCATATCGCTCCATATCATAACGTGTCACATAATTTTATCAACTGGTATTGTATCATCATACTGTAGTATTTCACTTCTTGTCATGTCCAATTATATCGTACCTACACATCTCACATCACATTGTACAACATCACATACCATGTCGTATCGTACCACACTGTAATGTATCTTCATTTAAGTAAATCAAATCGCTTCACATAGTATTCGATCATACCACTTCATATGTTCCACTTTTGCACTTTTGATTTAATACTTACATATAATATAATAAATTTGAAAACAAGACCTTACACCCCCTTAATTTTCAAAAAATGAGATATTGTATTTTTCTGATATCCTAGAACGAGATTTGATGCCTCTGAAAATAGGTCATTGCGAGATGTCCGCGAGATTTCAAACGTCGTGACGACACGAGGTACCTTTCTTTTTATTGGAGTAATCTGATAAAACACTTCCTCCTTTGTGATGTCCGTTAGCCACAAAACCGTCACAGAGGAACACATCCACCAGCAGCAGTATATAGCTCCCTAGCTCACAGTCACTCATTACTAGTTCTGGCCTGCAGGAGGACTCAATCGCAGTCGCTGCATTGTGCCTGCTGGAAAATACAGTAGAAGAAGAAGGACAGGCTGGCTCAGCCCCCGATAGAATTGACCAATCAGACCACAAAGGGCTGTGACGTTGCAAGGCAACTTTAGGTCATCCTGAGATCCGAGTGTTTCAACGAGGGCTTCATAATGGCCTAAAATGAGGATATTGAGAACGCTATTGTGGGGCAATGAAGGAACTAAATGACTTGTACTGAGGGCAGAAATGCTTTACAGGCATCCTAGTCTGGCATAGTGAAAAGGAGAAACAAGCATGATGTGTCCTCTTTAAAGAGTTTTAAATTATAACACCAACTTGTTTTAAATCTTACTTTATGCTTAAGTGTTTTATCTAGTTCTTAATTTGACTTTAAGTAATGCATTTTTAACTCACACTGTCATTAAATTGAAGTTATTTTACTTGTTGGTTTGATCAAAGTAAAGTTTCTCACCACTGGTGTATCTGAGATCTCCATATGGTGAGATCTGTGTGACAAAAGTCTGACACCCCTGTGTTGGATTTAGCAGTCTCTGTCCTTCTTGGTGCCTCTATACTGACAGAGCTGTAAATTCCCTGCTGCTTTTACTTTATTTGCAAAACCAAATCATAAAAAAGTGAAAAAACAATGACATTTTTTGTAAAGACATGAAAAAATATCAACTCCTTGGCATGTTTTTTGTTTTTTCTTCCTTTTCTGCACTACCACAAGCCAGACGACAATTGATATTTTAAGCTCATCCAGTTTGCTCAAGTTGATTGAAATAAAGAACATAAAGAAATAAAAAGATGTTTTGTCTTTTTTCAAGTCCTTTGTTTCATTTGAGTGAATGCTGACCTCTGAATAATATCAGACTGCCTCTGCCATTCACAGGTCCCTGTTATGTGTGAGAGGAACAATTAGGAAAACTTGAGGTCCCAGACTAACCTTGCATCATTCTGGAAGGATGGTGAGGAACCATTGTCTTCGAGGAAGAAATATGGTCAGAAAAAAATCCTGTATGATTGTGATTGGCGTTTGCTTAAACGTTTGGCCAAATCAAATTGAAGAAAAACAACAATAGAACTCAGGGGTATGCTTAATAGTGAAAGTAAGAGCATTTCCACGTGTACGGTGTGAAGGGAACTCAAGAGATTGGGACTGAACAGCTGTGTAACCTTAAGAAAACCACTAATCAGAAAGGCTAACTGGAAAAAAGCTTTCAGTTTGCTAGGGAGCATAAAGATTGGACTCTGGAGGACTAGAAGAAGGTCATGTGGTCTGATGAGTCCAGATTGACCCTGTTCCAGAGAGATGGGAGCATCAGGGTAAGAAGAGAGGCAGGTGAAGTGATGCACCCATCGTGCCTAGTTCCTACTGTACAAGCCTGTTGGGGCAGTGCTATGATCTGGGGCTACTCATAGACTGTAAAAAACATGGACGCCATGTCGCTGGGCTCAAATTGAAGCCTCCACGAAAACTGCTCCCCCTGGTGACTGGCTGCAGTATAGGTCAAATCTCTGTCTCCCCCATTCATCTGGACGGGCCGTAGTGAAACTTCAAAAAATTATTACACCTCGTAGAAATATTTCTCCCATCTGTATGATGTGGTGATATGAAAGTATTATTGGGCTGCGTGTTTTTCAAGTCCTCTTTTTTCTGAAAAGTTTCTTTTTTATAAGTTATTGGACTTTAAAAATAACCACGGTTTACGGCAGCTTCACAATGATTGTGTACGGGGTATGCTGTGGGGCGGTGCGACCATTTACGACAGCTGCGTCCGGATTATGGCCCAGATTCTCTACTGGTTGCACAATGGCGGCACCCTGACGAGGGATATTCTGGCTTCAAATCCGTTAC
Source organism: Scarus forsteni (assembly GCA_036419115.1). Lineage (NCBI taxonomy): Eukaryota > Metazoa > Chordata > Actinopteri > Labriformes > Labridae > Scarus > Scarus forsteni. The sequence goes on from JAZDUH010000170.1 coordinate 245,810, forward strand.
ATGGTGGAAGGCGGAGCCACGCTATCCAGTTCTTATAATACATCCATGGGGCTACTGCAGTTGGTCAGGTCGAGGTTCAGTAACATTATGTGACCAAAGAATGAGCTCAGCTGACCACCTGATTATACTGAATGAACAGGTTTTCCATCAATGAATTTTTCTTCCCTAATGGCACAGCATATTCCAAGAGGACAATGCCAGGATTCAGTGTGCTCAAATTGTTGAAGAGTGGTTCAGGAGCATGAGACATTAATTTCAAACATGGATTGGCCACCACAGAGTCCAGACCTTAACCCAAAGAGAATCTTTGAGATGTGCTGGAGGCTTTGTGCAGTGGTCAGAGGGTCCCATCATCAATACAAGTATTGGTGAAACTAATGCAATAGAGGATGGAAATAAATAGTGTGACATTGCAGAAGCTTGCTGTGCACGCTGTAATCAAAGCTAAAGGCGATTCAGTGAAATATTAGAGTTTGTATATCTAGAGAGAATATTAGAGTCCTTTTTTATTGGTCGCAACTTTTTGGCTGGGCAGTGTACAGATGACAAACCTAGTACCTGTAAATGTTATCAGTATTTCTTTACATTTAAACAGTGAGTAGGAGTTTGTTAAGAATTTGACCATTTTTAACAACATTTTTTAACAAACGCACCAGAAGAGATAAAGGATCAAACTTCCTGAAAGTCATTAAACAAAGTAAAACTCATCAGGACACTGTGAAAAGTTAAGAGTTGGAAAACACAAAGCTCTTTCTTCTGTGTAAGTTAAGTGTGTCAGTGCATGGGAAACAGCTGGAGTTCATGGTTTCTTTATACACTATAAAAATCCTGGGGAGGAAATCTGCAGCAGCCAATTAAAACCTGAGTATCTAAAGGTCAGCAGGTCAGAATGTAATTACAATATGGACGTTATTAAATACCAGACAGGACCGATAAGGATAATTATACCAGTATGTTATTTCATAGCTGCTGGCGATATACAGTGGTCATTAGCATCATGGAGGTCACCTAAATGAGGAGCAGTGTATTTAAATACAGTCTGAAATTATATTAAATATCACCAGAGAAGACTTCAAGAATGTGTGGAATACAAAATAACTGAAAACTCTGACTCTAGCTTCATATGTTCCAAAAGGACATACATTCAGTTCCTGATCAAATGTGGCTCCAAAACCTTTAAAAAAAATGTAAAAATTGTCCATCACAGCCTTGCAAAGCCAAACCTTAAGTTTTGAAACTCCTATTAAGCACTTAACGTCTGCAATTATCATAAATCAGCCATTTTATGTAGTTAATTGAATATCATAAACTATGAACCAATAGTTTGACACAAATATTTCACGAAAGATAGTAAGTGAGCAATGAAATTCTGCTCATTTAATAACTGTCTTTTTAAGGACGCTATAGTATATTGTGCTTTAACACGGGAAGAAATAACTTACCTTAAGCCCAAGAGACTCCAGAAATACAGCTGCTTCTTTGTCAATGGTCCCCTCTGTGCACAGAATGGGTGCAGATTCAGATGTGCTCTAAAAATTTTTGAGAAATCTACTCAATATTTTAGTGTCTTGTGTTAAGAAAAATGTAATCGAGAGAAAATCTTCGATGAAAATACTCCTTTCATACAGATACGTTTTCCACATAAATGAAATAAGTATATACATTGAATTTTGCTTGTAAAAAAACAGCTAAATTAAAAAATGTAAAATAATTCAATCAGTTCATTTACTAAACCACAGGGTTATTTTTTTTCAGTGATCTTTGCTGCCTTTACATCTTAGTATGATAGTTCCTTTGGTAAATTGTCACTGCCATTGATTAATGATTAAATTAAATGATTAAAATATGTCAAATGAATCAGTTTTATTTGTGTATCTGTCTCCCTTTTTGTGACCTAACAGCAGATCTGTTTCTTTTCTTTCTTTTTTCAAACAATGAGGTTCAGTTTAAACACTTTATTGTTGTAACATCCACAAACAGCATCCCCCTTCTTCTCAATCCGTGTATGGTTCATTCTTTCGTTATTCTGTTTCAAAACAAAATTAAAAAAAAACAAAAAAACGGTCTTGTTATTTCTGTTTTCTGTTTTAAAACCAAAACAGAAAAACGGAATAACAGAAATACAGAAAAACCACGCTTTTTCTGTTCAGGTTTTAAAAATGGAAAAACGAGAAAAATAATAAAAAAGATTTTGTCAAAATTGTTTTTGTGATATTTTGATATTATACATGAACCGGAAACGCTGATGATTATTTTTGATTTTCACCCGCCCAGAATAATTCCGACAAGGATAATATGGCAGCACTTCAGCCCTACGCTTGGCGTCATAACACAACTTTTTGAGGGCGGCAAGACACATGCAGACATTAGCACTGCTTTGCAGTGCTTTGGTGCTCCACACTGCTCCAACATGACTGTTCGGAGGTTCTGCCAAGCACACAACCTCAGAAGATCGAAATCACGCTCTCCGACACTGAGCTGGAAACAGCTGTGATTTCTTCAATCTACCAGGTATGTGATTAAAGTCTTGAAATGAACATGCCAGCTTTATCTGTTGGAGAATATTATTATTTTATTTGATCTGTTTTAATAGATGGGTCCTTCCTATGGTCAGAATTCATGACAGGATACCTGTCTTCAATTGGTGTGCATGCCGGGGAAAGCAGGGTTGGGCGAGTCTTGAGAGAAGTCCATCAGCCTTACCATGATTTGCGACGACATGTAAGTAACGTAGGCATTTATTGAAATGAAACATCTGACCTGCCCCCCCCCCCCCCCCCCAACTCATATGAAAAAGAAAACAAAAAAATTAGCTGTAGAGGCCAAGCCAGTGCTTTAAGCCACTGTGGCGCTGTACCACGATCTAAAGTTGACGCGCTGAATTTTATCTTGTCGATGAATGAAACTCCACGTAATGTTTGCTCTTTGAACGATTAGTCCACTTATTTTCTATGCAAATCCATAGTGTACAAAAGTACAAAAATACCATCACCAACACATTTGCTGCGTGTCATGCAGCCACACTATTTCTACCCTTCAGCGGTCAAAGACTGTTTGATCTTCCGAGTGAAACACCTACCCAACCAAGGTTCCGCCCTTATGAAGGATTTGACTGTCCATTAATTCAACTCAGTACCAGACAGCTGACATCTCCTCCTCCTTCAGCCACTCAATGCAGTCTCCACACCAGATTAAAGGCGGAGCGAGACACAGACGTGTTTTTCTGCAGATTCAGGATGAGGTTTTAAATCATGAAACTGATCAGCGCACATCTGATTAACTAAAGTGCTTCTGTGGTGGTGATAATCTTAAGGCTGACGTGAAGAGGGGCTAAATAACACGAATAAACCAAAAACATGCTGCGCAATGTTGGAGAAGTTCTCATAACACAATCTGGTGTTTTCACACCTGATGTCACATTGTGTGAGCCAATATTGAAGTTATTATAGCCTATATTTTATTTCTTATGATCCTAAAGGCGGCTCCTTTACCGGAGAGAGACCATGCAGAGGAGAAATAAAGGCACAAAGCCGTTACGCATGAAGTGAGCCATTATAAAATGACTTATTGGTATACTTTAATTCTGTTGATCCTAAATGCAGCCTCTTTACTGATGAGAGAGTGCTGCGGAAGAGAAATTAAGGCGCAAAGCCGTTACGCATGAAATGAGTCATACTCGCGGATCAGGTGAAAAAGAGAGAGAAAAACTTTATCATCTGCTCTGATGTTTCTTGGTTTATCTGAGAGCAGATCAGACAGCAGCAGACTGTGCACTGACTGATGCTGTCTCATTGAAACACACGGGAGTGCGTATATTCGCGCGGATAAGATGGAGTGGATCGTCAGCGATCTGTTACTTATAAAAAATGCTCAGGAACATGTCTGTATAAACCTTCAGTGTGAGTTATTTGTCTAATTTTTATATAGAGATGTTGAAAGCCGCCTTCATTAATTCTCCTCAAAACTGCAGTTGCCAAAATTCACAAAAAGAAATGACTTTCCTGGTCCTGAAAACTGTTGTTTCCGTCTGAAAAAATAAAATAAAATAATGTAATAAAATAAAATTCTTTATCATAGGAAAACAAAGGCAGCATTTGTTATTAATCATCTCTCTGGGCCCACTGGAAAAGTAAAGGGCTTATAACTTGAGAAGGATGCAGATTGTGTTAAGGGGCTGTTAACAGCCCCTTGTAGTAACCACAATAACTTCAACAAGTGTTTCTCAATGGGGATCTGTGGACCCCTAGGGGTCCGTCATGTAATTGCAAGGAGTCCTTGCAATTACAGTGATAGTGATTAAATTTATACAAAATAAGATTATTTTACTCAAATGTGACTGAGACTTAAATCTAACTAATCTACAGAGGGTAACATGACTTTTTCTTCTATTACATGTTTCAAAGTGTAATTTATTGTGTTTTGATAAGAAATCTCACTCCTGATTTTATTGTTGAAAGTTACTGCAAGGGTTATTTAATTACTGCAATTAAATGATTATTAAGAACCACTGCTTTCGAAAATAAAATCAGGAGTGATTAAAGTCTCAGTGGCATTTGAGTAAAATAATAATTTTTAAAAATAAATTTCATCACTATCACTGTAATTGAAAGAACCCCTTGCAATTCCATCATGGACCCCTAGGGGTCCGTGAACTCCTGGTTGAGAAACACTGCTATATAGTATATGTACTCCTGTACTACTCCGACAATGACATATTAGTATATAATATCTTCAGTAATGAATATCTTAATTGTGTGTGTTTGTGTGCAAATTATTCTGAACACCTTATTCTCCAGGTGCGACAAATTATGTTTGGTCCGAATTGCAGCTGATGTCAAGTGATCATGGTTTGTTATCATCCTGGATTTGACACATAGGAATGAGTTATAATGATGTTTGTCTCTTTTAAAGGGTGCTTGTAATCTGAATCCCATTCCTTATGATCTTGAGTATATGGGCCACAAAATTCACATGGATCAGAACGAGAAGCTTGCCATGTTCGGGGTCACACATGTGGTGGCAGTTGATGGATACAGCAGCAAAATTGTTGCAAATGCAACCATGCCGATAAAAAACAATCTTATTATTTATGAGGAGGTGTACAGGTAAGTTATTTTATTTAAAGGCATATGTATTTAGTGGTAAAGTCATTTTTCATAAGGCTCATCACAATAGCTAAATGTTATTTCAGTATATATTGCTCTGCATGTAATTCATGCAATGTCAAACATTTGACTTCATGTCTGTGACACCAAGTCATCATGTTATATTAACATACTCTCATTTGTTGCAGATGTGCAGTGGTCACCCATGGGATGTGGGATCAAGTGAGAGTTGACCATGAGAAGGAGTTCTTTCTGTCCCTGTTCATTCAGGAAATCCTTTCCAGGCACAGAAATGACCTCAGCAGGCAACCCTATGTCCAATCTACATCTTCCTAACCCTTAGTTCTCAAAATAAAGTGCTCCAATAAGAACATAATTCAGATAAAAGAACTGAAGTGACCTCTTTTAGTTAGTTAGGTCTATAAGATAGTCTACATAGGGGCATGGTTTTCTGTGTTACATTTATGGATTTTCAAATGGAACCAGAATATACTGGACTAGCTGACAGGTTTAATTGCAGTAATTAACATATGGAGTAGTTACCAGCTAATTTAAACAGTTCATCTTCCTAATTAATTTTCTAACAACAGAATCTAAGGGTGGAGCTGATCTGGCCAGAGATAAATAATCGGGTCAATTACCCATTGAAGCAGGCCTTGGTGCACCTGGTCGACCAAGAGACCATAGATATGCAGGACAGCACTGTGAAATTCTGTGTGTCAAACTTGGCATGTCAACTCAGCCGTATTGGATTGACAAGGGTTGTGGAGTCATGGAATGCACATAGGATTCCAGGTATGGAAATGTTTATCCGAATATCGTGGTAATGTTAACCTGTGCTTTTTTTTTCTTTTTTTTTTACAAAATCAGTAAAAATATTAGTAAAAATAAGTTTAAAAAAGTAACCCCTGCTGCTGGTGCAAATGTAAAATAGGGGAGGCTACCAACTATTTTGATAGTTGATTGTTCTGAGTCTTTTTTTCTGAGAACAAAAAGTCCACATTTTGTGATTTCAATTACTTTAATATGAATATTTTCTGGTTTCTCTAGATTATTACAGTAAAGTGAATATCTTTGAGTTGTGGACTGTTTGTAGAAAGAGATTTGAGGACATCTTGGGCTTTGTAAGGGCATGTTTTTGGCCGCTGTAAGCAAGGGGGGCTTACAATTATTTACTTTTACCAGGCAGAGGAATACCAAACAGCCTTGCAGCAGGAGGATGCCCAGCCAAAATATCAGAGGGCCTGCTACCCAGTGGTTCTGTTGCTGCAGATAGATATGAGCAGGAAGTGGGATCCTCCCTTAGTAGGGAGTCAACCTTCGGTGTGGACCCATTCCACTCTGAGGAGGACAGGAGCCGGGCAGAAGAGGGCTTTACCTTTGCCTACAATGATCTGTCTGCTATTTTTGACAGTGTGGTCAACGGTGACCAAACAGTTTTCAATGAAGCCCTTTTCTGTCTGCTGAGTGTGACAGAGAGGCACATGTGATATGTTTTGATGGTGTCACTGCATGTGTATATTGTACTGTCTACATGGGCAAAATTTACACTGAAAAAGATATAAGAAATGTCAATAACATTTTATTGAAAAATACAATTCACAATTTAAATGTTTGAATAAAATGAGCACAGAACAATACTAGAAAAGCACTCAGAGAGCGCAGACCTCCGCCAGTGCCACAGTCCTTAGCCATACTGTGATTTTCACCATAAATATTACTCCTACTTTTATTTCATCTAAGTATTTAGATTCTTTGACCATGAAAACATACCATTAGCAACTGGATTCATAATGATATCTATTTTAGTTCAGCAGTTATTCACCAAAATCACATTTTTCATCATGGCGGTCAGACGCTGATCCGGATCAACACCAAAACTGAATCAGTTCTTCCTTTTCCCATGCTGAACATTTCCTGAAAATTTCATCAAAATCCATCCATAACTTTTTGAGTTATTTTGTCCACAGACAGACGGACAGACAGATAGACAGACAGACAAACAAACAAACTCTCCTGAAAACATAACCTCTTTAGCGGAGGTAACAATTTGGGCGTATTTAGCTTTCAAGCATGTTGAACAATGAAACTGCATCCAAAACTGTCAACTGGTTACCTCCGCTAAGGAGGTTATGTTTTCGGGGGAGTTTGTCTGTTTGCCTGTCTATCTGTCCGTCTGTCTGTGGACAAAATAACTCAAAAAGTTTATGGTGAAAATCACAATATGGGTGAGGACTGTGGCGCTGGCGGAGGTCTGCGCTCTGAGTGCTTTTCTAGTTTTTGCTGTATAAACTGGAAAAGACTAGCGTCTTCTGAACATAACAAGTTAACATTTCGATTAAAGAAAACTATTCAATTAAATAATGTGTGCAGTGCAGCCAACAGCTCAACAGCTCTGCACTGTTGCAGTAGGTGTGGCCTTCCTTCCACCTGTCCATACAGGCACAGCAACCCAGGAGACTCTTGCAGCAGGTGGAGAATATGGGCTCCTTCATAGGATCTGTTTATTACACAGACAAAGTGAAGATGTCACAAATCCATGGTATCTCCATATGATTTAATGTATTTAAAACATCCTCATGATTTTGGGAAACAAAGTAACACTAGAATGTAGAGCAATGAACATTTTAAAGTAAATACAGACTATCTCTGGCCTGGGTACACTACCCCCACAGATGATGCAGGCAAAGGCTGCCTTCACAGCTGCAGCTGGACAAGTTCTTTAAAGTCCTGGAGACTTCATTCAGACCCTGGGAGGTAAGAATGACTTCCTCAATTTGGTCAATGACCTCAGGGAGTACTGTGTCCTCATGACGACTGAAAAAATAAATAAAAGACAGTGTTAGGTGAGTATTCACCAGGACATTACGATGTCATACTACTGAAGAGCAGCTTTTATATATTCTAAAAATCCTTTCAGAATTATATATATAATGCCAATCACAACATATCAGTTATGACCTTTGATATGTGATTTGTCACAGGCATTGTGTTGACATGCATTCAGAATGCTTAAATACTAGGGATGTAACGGTTACAGGTAAAATGGTAAACCGCGGTAAAATTACCGTTATACCGTGTTTGATTAACACACTGCCTTAGTAACTCACGGTGATGCTGCTCTTTGACTGGAAAAGCCTGCTCTATGTATCTGTCCTCGATTAAGCAGACTGACGCAAGGCGTGCATGTGCAGTTTGCATTGTTTGGCCTCTGAGCCTGAGAGCAAAAGTTAGAGACACTACAGTGGAGACTTTCCTCTCAAAACGGACTCTGAAGTCTGGATGAATTTTGGATTTTACAAAGATGCTGAGGGGAAACTGATAGAAGACAGTCACCCTGTCTAAACATGAAGCTGCAGCGAAAGAAAAAGATGTGCTGGATAAAACTGCTGTAACTCCTCGAGTAAATGAACTGATCGAGCCGTAGAGGTAGAGAGAGAGAGAGAGAGAAGATTCAGTGAGCCATACCTGAGTGAAAAGCAGGTGGTTATCAGTATTTTCTGTCTAAATAATATATAGATCTTGTAATTAACAGCATTAAGATAATTCTGGAGTGTGTTTTGGACGTTTTTTTTTTTTTTAAATAGATCGTCTTCTTCCGTCAAAGTTTGTGTTTTATGGATTTAATCAATAGTAATTTGTAAAATATTAAAGAAGGAGATGTCGAGGAGATCTGCCATTGAAAGGGGAGACCAGGGGAGAGTCATGAAGGGGGCTAACTGCTTAACGGACTATCATCTGTAAAACAGAAATAAATAAATAAAAAGACTTGACCATGGTCTAATATAACGAGCTGTAACATGGACACCAATGCTGCAGGCAAACTAAAATGTGTGAGTGTATGCAAAATAGGTTGCATTTATTTTTGGCTGTCTCAAAACTTTGAACATGTTTATTTACAATTGTTTATGAAGAGAAACCTGTTTAAAGTTCATATCTGTTTTTTCTTTTCTTGTAGTTACACACAGTTTAAGCATTTATTACATAATAATTACAAATACTTGCTAGACTTTTTTTACTTTTATTTCTCATGAAAGAAGGGTAAAAAATGTACTCAAAGGCCATTTCTTGACACATTTATTGACAAAAAAAAGAAGTGTTATGATTATAATATTAAAGGGGTTAAATGATTCAAATTGTGTGTTAAAGTACTATTTTAACATTTTGAGCACACTGAAACAATACCACGATAATAGTGATAACCGTGATAACCGTGATACTTTTGGTCACAATAACCGTGATACAAAATTTTCATATTGTTACATCCCTATTAAATACCTTTCTCTCCTTCTCTTACTCCCCCTTAACCTCTGAAGCTGTTCCTCTGGCACAGCATAAATTTTTCTTGCATGCTGTTTCCAAAATGCAGAACCTGCATGGATGGATTAGAATTATCTATTAACAACATGGAGCAATGTTTTGGGATATAAAATAAACACGAAGAATCTGAAGTTCAGAAGGTCACAACATAAAGACCCAATTTGAAGAGATAGTGAAAAAGATTTAATAAACACTAACAATTGTTTAATATGGTCAGTACATTACTTACATCATTAAATTATAAGAACAGAATGTTAGTCCATACCTCTTGTTCCTTCACTGTCTATTATTTCATTGCCAGGGTTGTCAATTAAAACAATTGGCTCATCCTGGCCCAGGGCATCAGCCACTTTAGCCCTTATACTGCCGACTGAAGACTCGAACTCAGTGAACCTGAGACTCATTGTCTTCCGTGTTTCAGGTTTACCGTCAACCACTTCTGCTATTAAGATATTCCTAAAGCCAAATGTCAACAAAGCATTTAGGCCCATTTGTGGCTTTCAAAAGCTAGTTTGATTTCACTTCTGTAGATCTTCAAGAGGACTGTTAAAAAACAAGAGTACCCTACTTTTCCTCCATTTTTGTACTTACATACATTTCAATCAAACAGAATTTGTAACAGATAACAATGACAAAGAACATTTTTGGTTTATTTACCTCTGCATCATCTTTGGTCCAGTAGCTCTGGGTACAGGCTGAGACAGAGATGCTGAGGAAGAAGAGGGACCACCACTGGCTGGGCGGCGGAATGCAAAGCGCACAGGACTGTGCCAGGGAGAGCCCTCATCAGTGGTGTCCACCCCATGTATCTCATAGTGGCCACTGATTTGGAGCTCATTGGTGTTAAACGCCATCATGTCCAGGAAGAATGCCTCGATTGCTGTCATCAGTTAAATAAATGCTGTCTGCACGGTCCTGAAATAAACAATTTTGGAAAACACTTTGAAACGATGCACATTAGAATGACAAGACACAGTCATTACTATAATTGTACATCTTATAAGAACTACCGGAATGATTGTGATTGCTGTCATCAAGTGTCCACTCAGTTAAGAGAGTTCATATTGTCTGCAATGTCTTAGAGACAGCTTGAAATTATTCATGACAACTTACACTGACAGACACACACATCGATAATTTAACTTTTTTAAACTATTTAGCTTGATAGTATTAATATAAGAATAAAATGTCAGATGTGGTTGTTGCTCAAATTATCATGAGACAATACATGTAATAACTGTCTTATGAATAGTTTTACTTGGCCGAGGCACACTTTAAACATTTGTCAACCACAGACTTTGACTCAAGAATATCACGGCAGTTCTCTGAAAATTCTCAATCAAATGAGAATTGAATTATCGACCTAAAAAATCTATTCATCTCCGGCAGCAGAAGCCGTGGCAGGGAGGTCCACTGTTCATTGTAGCTATGTCTTAGCTCGGCTTAGCCTTAGCTCTAGCAAATTATGTTGATTCAAAATGATTCACCTGAAAAACCATGGCGATTTTGTGGACCGTTAGGTCCTCTGCTCTTAAAGCTAGTCGCCTGCTCCCCCGAAACATCAGGTAGCTCGCGCTGGAACCCGCCATCGCCGCCATCGCTGTTCACCGTCCCCTCTTGTTGAACGCATGGACAACGTTTCAGTGCTCTTCTTTCCGGGTGGAAATCGGAACAATTATGGTTCCGGTTCACATTTAATATCAAAATATCACACAAACAATTTTGACATAATCTTTAGTTATTATTTTTAGTTTTTCCATTTTTTAAAACCAGGACAGAAAAACATGTTTTTTCTGTTTTTCTGTTATTCGGTTTTTCCGTTTTGATTTTATAACAGAAAAACAAAAAAACAAATCTGTTTTTCGTTTTTATGATTTTGTTTTGAAACAGAATAATGAAAGAACGAACCATACACGGATTCTTCTCTCTCCCCATGGTCATAATTTATACTACAGACATTTCTGTGCCCAAACTCCTAAGACACATTTGAAGTACTGCAGTAATCACCAGGTGTAAGTGTCCATGATGTTGATGTAAGTCAGCAAAAAAGAAGAGCCAAAAGACGAAACCTTTCTTTTACAATAACAGCCTTTCTTCTTCCTCCAGATAGCCTTAAATTTCCTTGTAACTCACTGTAAAGTATCACATACTTAAAGAAAATGTTCAAGACTTAAAAATGAGGTACATGCCATTAGCCTGAGCATATATCACCGTCACAAAGCTTGGCTCTGCATCAGTGCAGAAATAGTCAGCAGAGGAAGCTTCGCTGCAAATGGTGCCATCAGCATTGCATAATTTAAAGAGCTCTGGATAAAAAAAAAACAAAAAAACAGTGTAGGTGTTTTCCACTACCATGCCACTTTGAGTAGACACCACTTTGCTACACGGCACAGCCTAAGTGTCTTTCCACCACCAGCATCTACCGTCTTGCTCACAGGTGGAACAACTGCTACCAAAATGGATAAATGGATGATTTTGCAGGGAACATAACAACAGTTTACTTTGGACACTTGGAAATAGTTGTATAAATAACCAGGAGTATAGCCAGGAAAAACTCCGTGATGGAGAGTCAGCAGGTCTGAATTAGAAATGGAGCAAACTAGAGGATTGTTGAAAATCCATGTAACCTGTTGATACAGGTATGCTGGTGAGGTCACGTTGTCATGCTGGGTGAAATAAAACTTTCAATATGACAACTCCTTCAGGATGTGTCAGGATCAGAGGAAAGCAGCAGCTTTTGATCGTGTCTATGCAGCTCTCGTTGTGCACAGCCTCCCCCAGAATGAAAGTTTATTTTTGAACAAACCCCCGTCACTGATTTACAAACTATCGGGAAAACTATCAACTATAACAAACATTTGGCTTATACACATTATTTAGTTTGTAAAGATAATAATAATTGTAGTAGTAATAATAATAATAATGATAGTAACAATAACAATAATAATAATAATAATAATAATACTTTTGTAATAATGTGAAGATTTTCTCCTACCTTTACATAGTTGTTTGAGTACTTGCAACAGAATCTTTGATAATGGTTACAATTTATGTTTCTTGTGTTTATGATTGTCCTGATGATGGTGCAGAGGGTCATGCAGGTGCCTCACAGCAAGAAGGTTGCTGGTCTGTTCCCCAGGTCAGTCAGGGTCTTTCCCCGTGCATGCGGGGTTCTCTCTGGACATCAGTTTTCCCCACAGACCAGAAACATGCTTATTAGGTTGAACGTAGGCTCTTAATTGCCCTTAGGTGTCAGTGTGTGGGTGAATGGGGGTCTGTCTGCCTCTGTGGCCTATGGTTGGCTGGTGACCAGTTCAGGGTGTACCCCACCTCTTGTTCAATGTCAGCTGGGATAGGCTCCAGCCCCCATGCGACCCCAAAGCATGCAGGGGTATAGAAAATGATGGATTGTTCTGGTGATAATGATGAATAGTGTTGGTCAAGGTACTTTTAAAAAGTAGTTTTCTTGTTACTCGTTACTCTTTAAAAAAGTAGCGTGTTACTTTGAATTGCTTTGTGTATGAATTGTGCTCTACAAATAAGCTTGCCTTGCCTTGCCTTGCCTTACTTTACTTAGTTTCCCTCTGTGAAAAGTAACTCTTCACATTACTCATTACTTTTCCATTGCTCCATTCTGGACAGAACTCCATATCTGTTCTTAATGTTAAGGCCTACAAAAACACTACTACAGAGAAGATAACAGTTATTTCTTTTGTGATTTTAATTTTTCAAAATCATGTCACGTACCCTGTGGAATGAGTGCTCCTGTCCAGTGTTTCCACATTTTGCTTCTAAAAGAAACAACCTGGTCGATAAAAACAAGCCCAAAATAAGCAACCTCCAGCTATTTCCCTTCCTAATGTAATATATAACTTTTTAAAAAGAGAAGTCTACATAAAGTGTGTTAATTTACATCTGCATTACATTTCAATATCACAATGCCAAGCATATTCAAAGAAAGAACATCAGAAGACCTGACAACCTTGGCTCTAGCACATGCGTTATGTGTATGAGTGTGTTTGGGGTGTCTTGCGATAACCAGGAAACAAGAAAGTGGACAAACTGCTTACTGCAGTCGTGCTTTGCTTTATTGTTAGGAGCTGGACGAAAATCAGGAGGATTCACACAGACAGAAGAGCCCCAAGAAGCAACTTCACGTTAAGAAACAAGCCCAAAAAACACTACCCTCAGCCGTGACTCACAAGATTTGCAGCTCTTGAACATTATAATGAGCGGGCTTGGCAACGCTGCTCGAGTCTAATGCTGGCAGCTGAGAAGGCAGCACCTGTGTCAGATTATTCGGTGGGAAAAGTAACGTTGTGCCCCATTAAAAAAAAAAGGACAATGGACTTTCTTTTTAAGTTATTTTTTGGGCATTTTGTGCCTTTATTGGCAGGAGAGAGGCTGTGAAAAAGCTTGTGCAAGGGGGTGAAAGAGATTTGGGGACAACATTCTGCAAATTGACCAAAGGCTGGATTCAAACCTGTATATATGCAGCAGCCTGTATAGGTCATGCCTGGTTGCACATGTGTGCATAGGATTGTGTTTAAGTGGTACCTGGACAAAAAAAGTTTGAGAGAGAAATATAAAGAGCAAATTGGAAATACAGCCATCAAAATCTGAATAACGAACAGCATCTGTCTGAAGACCAACATAGGAATCAGCTCTGCTGTGCACCCACCTACAGGGTCTATGATATGTTTCGTAACTTCATTCATGCTGTGATGAACAGAAAAGGTGTTTCTCTTCTCAAAAGCACACTGACAGGGCATTGCATCAGCATCCATGGTGGAGTATTTTGGCCTCAATTATGTACAAAGGAGGTGGACAGAGATGCAGTCCTTTAATAGTGAAAAACTTTTCTGATAAGTTGATCAGGTTTTGTAGTCCTGCTGTTATTGATTGTGGTTTTATGTCCCATGAACCATTGGTATATTGTTTGGAAGACAAAAATGTTAAATATCATCCATTGTTTCTGTAACTTCTTCCAGCAGCAACTGACTTTTCATCATCAGTGACCCCATCACCACTGAGACCTCTCAGACTTCACCAGAATGATGTGTGATGGTGGAGAGGAAACACCCTGTGATTTTATCCAAGCTTATAGACCAAAAGGCGCCTGAGTGATCCAATAAGTCTTTTCATCTGACTCAGTCCAGGCTGCAGCTGCTGCACCCACAGCTGCATCAATCAGCATGTCCCTTCCATCAATATAAATGCAAATCATACAATCTGGTAAAAGGGCTGTGTGGATGTGACTTAGCAGTAGACTATGTGCAAAGTGAAGCTGTGAAAGGTCGCTGGTTCGTTAAGATTAAGCGTGAGCCAAAACATGAACAGCACGCAGGAGAGGATGACAGGTCTTCCATCTGTAATGAGCAGCAAAGCTGACCAGCTTTTAAAGACATTCAGAACTGGGGCAGATGTATGATGTAACACATCAATTACAGAGAGGACAGCCTGCAGAGAACTAGAGGAACAGTATGTTGATAATCATTAAAAATAATAACATTAATTAAAGCTAAACTACTCCACGATGGCTTTAGCCTCTGTGAGTTACACATTTGTGAGACAGTGAAAATCAGCAGTGGTTTAAAAAGAGCTTAGGGGGTTGGGTTGATGCCCTACTGGCAACAGTCCATGCCATTTTGTTTTTGGGTAGTCACTCCATCTCTTCATTCATACAGGACAAAGATTAAGCTCATTTGATTATGAAGGTCAGGGCTGTTCAGACTTTATCACTGACAGTATGATGACTGGGCCACTTTGCTCTAACTACAATTAGAGCTTAATCTACTGACATCCCAAATACGCCCTTGTCTGCATGAAAATGACAGGACACTGGATCATCCCCCTTTTTCCAGTCCATAATTGCAACCTCCAAATCTTCCCCTTATTCATCAAAAAATTCCGTTGATGGTGAAAATATTCTGTTAATGCAACCCCTCTTTATCACCACTAAAACCACAGCCCTCTACGTGTAACGCTGTGTCTGTTTGCACCTACCTTTCTAATGTGCTAAATTTAGATGCAAAAACACACAGAGCAATCAGTTTGGGGTTTGATAAAACACATTGCGGTGCTGAATGATTACATTTGTATCTTCTCCCAGTACTTTGCGCATTCTGATAGTCCGCATGTATTCTGCATATTCATGAAGGCAAACATGCTGGATGGATTGCACATGCTATTTCAACTGACAGATGCAATCCTCAGTGCTCCCTAATAGTAGATCAGCTTTGCATGCACTATCAAATTTGCATGTTTTATACATACATTTTTCATTCCACAATTTGTGTATAAATAATTATAGGACTTTATTGTTGGGTGGAAATCATAATTTATGGTTGGAACTGAGCTGCTTGGCAGAGGTTTGCGCTCTCTGAGCTCCTAGTTGTTTAAGTGATTTATGTTTTTTTAAAGTATTTTCCAACTGTCAACAGGTCCTTCTATCTTGCAGAGGACAGCTCTCGAGGACTTCTCTCCATGCTACATGTGTAGATGAAGGATTTTTGTGTCAATGACACTGAATACTTTTTTTTTTCTTCAGTGGACTAGAAATTATCAATTTTGAAGAAGAAATTTCACCCACAAGCTTTAAAGGTTTTTGTCAACTGTGCCAACTTGTCATATTCACACAGAAGCCAGATGTTTTACAGGTAAGATCCATCCAGCACATTCACACCTCCCAACAGATGGAGACCTGTATTGTGGCCTTAATTTAATGGTGGCTAAACTCCAGCCTCAATTAAGCAGTCTGTTTAAATTGCAGACCTTTCTCCACTCCAGGGATAATTACCCCCATTATTCCATTGATGAAGTGGCTCCTGAAAAATCCCTTTAATGTTTATACCTCATTTGAATTTTGCAGCAGCAGCTCACCTCCTGTTTAGCACAAAGGAAAAAGTTCTTCAAAAGGGTAGCAATAACTGTGTGGGCAGTTTGAATGTCCACTTATGTCAATCTGCTGGAGAAAAAACAAAAATCCAGGATCTTCTCTTCACATGATGCACCTCAGACAGTGGTTCACACAATCTGGCCGTGCTCTCTCAAATGTTTGTATGTATTTACATTATTTTCTTAATTTTGGAGAGATTTGAGTGTGGATTTCTTTCATGCTGACCCCTCCATTGTTGTCCTTTCCCATGAGGTTTCAGTGGCATGGCTGCTGTCCTCATTTGTTTTGCAAACTAATGCAGGGCTATCAGCAGCGAGGCTATTACTGAGGGAGATCATCACAGCCAAACCACTGCACAGTGTGTCCATTATTCTCTTCTCCCTCTGAGGTCAATAAAAACATCAAACTGATGGATATTTTGGATGAAAATAATACTGACAAATAAAATCTTCACTCTTCTCAGCATTTGATTCCATGTAAGGTAAGGTTTTGCAGGCTTTAATCTTTAGAGACACAGTTTTTAAATTTACTATTGATAAGATATGTAAATATATATTATAAAAAAAACATTTTTTTAATAAACCTCTGACAGGATAGTCATACATCACAAGTTAGCAATATAGAAGGAGACTGAGTCAAAACCCACTAGATCAAATTTCAGTGTGTAAAAAAAAAAAAGATATACGTTGCTGTAATGTAATCTCTGGATGGAAGGATGCTCAGACCATGTCTGCCAAATGTGCTGAAACTCTGGCTGTGTACAGCAAGACAATCCTCTCTCCACTTAAAAAAATCTTCCTGCTTTTCCTGGGAGATACAGCCTATCAACACATTTTAAAACTACTGAAGCATTTTTGAACAAGATAAGGGCAGACAATGTCATATATAGCCATAAAGTTGTTGATATACTACAAAAGTATTGTGAGCCAACATTAGGATTACAATTTTTAGAATGACAAAACAGGTTGCTAAAAACTTAGAGCAGCTGCTAACGACTATTTCTGTTATTTATTCATAGGAGTACTGCTGGTGGATTGATAAATGGATCTCATATATTTTTTAAAACAGAAAACTAACACTTATTTAACATCCCTGGGCTGTCAAAATATTTAAGAAAACATTCTAAAAATCAATTAAAAACATAAATGTTTGGAAACATTTTCATAATTTACAGTTTTAGAAGGCAACCCAAGAAAAACAGACAGACTTTACAAATGTGTGTAACAGATTTTTGCTCCGGCCCTGCTCCCTCACAGATATACATGTGGACAAAATTGTTGGTACCCTTCAGTTAAACGAAGAAAAACACATAGTGGTCACTGAAATAACTTCAAAATGACAAAACTAATAATAAATAAAAATGTACTGAAAATCACCTCAGGACAATCAGACATCTTTTCTAGGGGTAGCATAATTTTTGTCCAGGCACAAAAAACAGGGAGACAGTAAGCACATGATCATCAATGACTTCATTTGACCGGGAGGAGCTGGGATGGCTGCATCAGGGTTCATCAACTTTGAGGGTGCGTCATTCGGAAACCGTGTGAGAAACAACAAGTTCCTTCAAAACTTTTGATCTTCAATGTGTAGTATGTCATCCCTGTGCATTTCAAAATGATACCTTTTATGGTCTAGGAGGAGATAATGTTTAAAGAAAATGTGTTTGTCTTGCTTAGTTTTATTTTGAAAGGCAAGTGGCCAGCTCCCTGTGTATCACAAACTTTTAGTCCTCTGAATGTTGCATGTTTGAAATCTGTTACTGTTTGGAGATATTACAGTGTGTGATGCTAGAGAGCACATTTTGTCATTTTTGGGGTTCAGTTTGATCACAGATGGACACTGATTAGTTTGTCTGTTTCAGATTTAAGTTGCACCCCTCTAGGTTGGTCCTCCCTTTGGGAGGACATCAATGTGCAGATCTGAATTTTACATGTTTGTTATCTGTTGGTGTTTTGGAGACATCACAGTTAAAGTTTAATGTGTTTCTTGCTCCTCCTTTTTATAATGGGTTATATTACACAGACATGGGTTATATTACACAGACCATTTCCCTGTCTTCAGTAAGTCAGCTGCACTAAACCTGTCAATCAGTAAGTGACAACATCTGCAAGTTTTAATGTTTCTTTTTTTACTAGGTTAGTTCTCATTTACGTACAGATCTCAGTGTTACATGTTTATCTGTCGATGTTTTAGAGATATCACAGTTGAAGTGATGTATTTTTTTCTCCACCTCGGTCTTTATAATGGGTGTGTATTACACAGTCTATTCTTCCTCCTTCAGTCACATGATCAGCTGTGTACGTCAAAGACGGAGAAGAGTGACATTGTCCTCTCTAAATCACGTTGAGATTGAGTGGCAACTTGTGAAACACCTCCTTACAGATGCCACAATTTTGACCAAATCCCTCATAATCTCCTGATGGTTTACTTTGTCAGGAATCCAGTCATGCAATTTTAATGCTGTGGCCCCTTTAGTATTGACTGTAGAGGCCTAACTGCCAGAGGTGGTGTGGTCCTGAGTTTTCTTTCCCCATTCATTTGAATGGGAGGAGCTGCCAAGGCTTTTTTGGGATTCACAAACTTTGAGGCTTGTCATTTGGAAACCGTTTCAGAAACAACAAATTCCCACATAACTTCTGTTCATCAATGCCTCCCCTGTCACATGTCAACTTTTCAAGCTGATACCATTTAAGGCCTTTTTTAACCTTTTATTTTAGAAGGCAAATTGCCAGCTTCTTGTTTGAGATAGGTCAGGGGTATCTGCACGTGATTTTTGGGTGTCGATGAGACCTACATTTTGGCATTGGTTTGATCTCTCTGTGACATTAAAATTTACTGAGAAAAGCAATGCAGATGAACTGTGACTTTATTCCCATTGTTAAAGTAATCCCACATTTATAAAATGCTAAGAGGAAAACAGTGACTTTGCTTTACAGGGACTATGTGCCAGCTATCAGAAACACATTCAATCTTTTGATCCTACAACTGACTAGAAAGAAAAAAATATATATATCTGTCGGGCACAATCCTGCTGAGTGGGACTGTATTTATGATTATTTAATGGGAAAACTGGTGACAAAAAATTCATAGAACAGAAATGACTTGATGTTCTTGAAAAAAAACATTCATTTTCTATACCCAGCTATCCCTTTCGGGGTTGCAGGGGGCTGGAGCCTATCCCAGCTATCATCGGGCGAGAGGTGGGGTACACCCTGAACCGTTCGCCAGTCAATGGCAGGGAGAGACAGACAGCCATTCACACTCGTACCTAAGGACAATTTAGAGTCACCAATTAACCTAGTGAGCATGTTTTTGGTCTGGGGGAGGAAGCCAGAGTGCCCAGAGGGAACCCACGCATGCACGGGAAGAACATGTAAACTTCACACAAAGGCCCTCCCGTCCCGGTATTCGAACCGGGGCCAGGAGGCACTACCTCTACCAGCTGCGCCACCATGCCGTTCTTGAAAACATTCATTCATTCATTCATTTTCTATACCCGGCTATCCCTTTCTGGGTTGCGGGGGCTGGAGCCGATCCCAGCTATCATCGGGCGAGGCGGGGTACACCCGTCGCCAGTCAATCGCAGGGCCACATAGAGAGACAGACAACCATTCACTCTCACACTCATACCTAAGGACAATTTAGAGTTACCAATTAACCTAATGAGCATGTTTTTGGTCTGTGGGAGGAACACAGGGAGGAAGTGTTCTTGAAAACAACTGAGCATAAAAAACATCTCTGCTGGTTTAAAATCATACACCAGATAAATCAGTAAAAAGAAAATCACCTTTTCACCAAAGATTTATGTGATATTTTTGTCATAACTCTCAAAATGACAAATGTACCTTAAACCTTAGCGTTTTATGTCTTTGGAAAAGTTAATTTGAAATTATATTTTTAGTTTGTTATTGCAGATTTGACACAGAAACTAACACTCCTGTGAGGCATAAGATTTTCTCTGGATTAAAAAGGTCAGCAAACACAAGCTGAAAATTATTTTTCTTTTTTGAAAGTCTGAGTTGATTCCACTCCCCGCCCTCTGCCCCTGCTCTTGTTCTGCTTGATTAAATGTGTTTAATTTTTTTTTTCTTTTGAGAAATTCTTTTCATTTTATCTGTGGATTATTAATAGGCATGTAAAGGGCATGTAAAACATGAAGGGGGTAAGATGACATGAACAAAAAGAGTGAGCCTGGAACTTAACCTTTTCCCAAGTAAAGATGAAATCCTCATTATGCGTTGATGTGTGCTTATGACGAACAATCCCTGCTCACTTTCTTCTGTGTTTTATATTTATACCTTAAAAATAATGATAAAAATGTTTTAAGTATTACAATCCAATTCACATTTAGCACAACAGCTCTTAAAAAACTACTGTGCACACAAAATAGTAACTGCACATTTGATCAGTAGATGAACAGAGGGACAGAATCACAGACGGACTAAACATGTTCCCTCTCAGAGAGATGAAATAAGTCAGCAGCTCCATCCTGTAAGACAGCAGCCACACCAACACAAACGTCTCAGATCTGTCCACTGAATCTTAGCCAACAGCTCCACCTTTTGGTGCTTTGTAGAAGAGATTAACTACTAAATGCTCCACAGAAAAACCATCACTCTGATCGCAGAGGTGGTTGAACATGCTTAGACTTGTAATCACTCAATTGCCATGACATCAGTTTTGCCCACTACATCATAGATATACATTTATACATTTTTTCCTAAAATCATCACAGTCAAAAGTGTTTTCAAGCATCATATTCAGAGGATAGTGACCAATCAATCAGTCTGTGGTTTACTGATTTTTTAGCCTATAATATGCTTTTTTTTTTTTTAACCACTCAGTTCATTTTAATGTAGTGACTTATGAAAGGGCTTCTTCCTATAAATAATGCTTAATTTCTATATAATACATCCCCATGCATACACAAAAAAGATATTACAAAAACAAGACAATATATCCATATTATCGTAGATTCTGCCATTACTGACCTGGGAAAAACTGCTACTCTTCATTCTTAAATTTATTTCAAAATCTATGTTTTGGATATTCTTTTAAACTTGCTTATGGGGTTACTTCTCTTTGATTCATCTCTTAAACTGTTCAATAATTGAACCCTGGAGACTGACACACTCATACTTTTCAGTGAGGTTCTGACATGATGCACTTTAAAGTTCAGCTCTCCCCTTAATTCTCCTCGTAGTTCATATGCCCCACAGCAAGAAGGTCCCTGGTTTGATCCCTGGGACAGGCAGGGCCCTTCTGTGTGAAGCACTCTGGCTTCCCCCCACAGACCAAAAACATGCTCATTAGGTTAACTGGTGACTCTTAATTGTCCTTAAGTGTCGGATTGAGTGTGAATGGTTGTCTGTCTCTTTATGTAGCCCTGAGATCGAGATTCAGGGTGAACCTGCCTCTCGCCCAGTGACAGCTGGGATCGGCTCCAGCCCGCCTGTGAACCCAAAAGGGATGAGCAGCATAGAAAATGAATGAATGTTGAATAGTATGTGTGCTGTTCTAAACTGAATCAAATCTTGAAGCTTTAGTGCTTGTAGTTTAAAGGAAAGTCTATTTGTGTGGTCCTTAAATCTTGCTTTGTTGATGGATCAGATAATTACTTAATTAGAAATAATCTCTTTTTTCAAAATGTGAAAAAATATAAAGAGCCTTAGGAACACAGAAATTTTATGCATAGGATTAGAAAAATTCTAGTCAGTGTTATTAATAATAACCATGGTCTCTTTAACAGCAGTTCATTGACAGTTTTGTTGACAGAAATAACAGCAATAATCATGAGAGAAGGAGAAACTGCCATTAACCAGCAGATTATCATTCCTATAAATCATAAACTATTAAAATATGATAGATGGGTATAGAATCATATACAGTTTTTTTAAATGCGTTTTAATAATGATTTTGTTCTTTTTATTAGCAGGTTACAAACTCAAACAATGCCATGATAAAGCAATACGTTAAAATCAACATGATTAAAATTAATATTTTCTAAATATAAAACCTTTTTTCAGTGCCTTTTTGGAGGGTGCATCATCATGATTTTCTACCAAAATCCATAAGCAGATTTTTTTTTTTTTTTTTTTTGATCCCAGTATTTTTTGTCAAGAGAAAAAAAAAACTTTCTTTGTCTATGATGGACCTGCTCAAAAACATGTTCGATTCTTTTGATTTATTACAGTGGGCATTCAGTGATGAGGAAGGAAACCATTATGATACTTTAAATGTCACAAACCTGCTGATGGTTAGTATGCCTTTAAACAAGAGGCAGTACATTTAAGGTTTTGCTTTCACAACAGCTTATAGAGTAGCTGATAAAGGAACACTTCTTTGGAAACAGAAACCCACTGACAGAGTACCTAAAGGATGGTTCAGTTAGTGCCAAAAATAGTGACAGGGTAAATTTAGGGCTTTAACTGAATTAAGCAAAATCCACTAAACCAGAAAAAGATCATTTTATTTACTGTAGTTTGGAAATAATAGAACATGGTTTTCTGAACAAATGATCTACTTTAAAACCATACAGCACGCACTCTTCAGTCTATCTTAATAAACAGACCTGCACACACCCTCCTCCTCCCACTCACTCTTAACCTGCGCTCATACAATTTGGCTGAAGGGGACCTTTACTTTGGCTCAAATTAAACTTTAAATTCAATGTAGTTAGAGACAATAGTTTAAATGTTACTCAAGATCAATGTTTTTTTACTGCTTGTTTACTGATTCCCATCAGTGGCCTCCTATACATTTCTTGAATGTAGACCTATAAGACAGCCTTCCCCTGGGTCTGGGTCCTGATCAAAGGCTCACGACCTGGACTGTTTATTACCAGACCCCTCTGACTTTCTGTATAACATACTGTGTCCAGTGTTGTGAGCTATTTGAATTTCCCCAAGAGGACGAATAAAGTATCCATCTATGTATTGCTAGTTTGCTTAATATATTTATCAAAATAATCTGAGTCTTTGTATTATGACTGAAATCAACTCTTATCTCCTGGCTGTGGCCACACATACTGATGATCCATCATCTCCATCATCCAAAATGGTAAAACCAGTCTGCTTGTATGTTATGTAACCTGTCTTGTTATATGTGTCAGTCTCTGTCTGTATTGTTTGTTTTTGCAAATAAAAAAAACATCTCCACTGGAAAATCGTTGGTTAAATGAAACATATCCAGCCAGCTTTTGGTTGACATTAAGCTAACAGAGTTTTAGTTGTCAGTATCTCATTTTGTATTTTACAGTATAGGTACAGTACAGTAAAGGATCCTGGGCCATCATTAAGGGTGTTGAAATGATCCTTTAATTTAGCATCATGAAACAGATGTAGAGGGCCTGATGAAGTTCCCGAGAGAAGACAGGCCAGTACCAGCCCACATCAAGTGGCAGGATTGCTAATAGGGCATCTTAGACAGAGAGTGCAGAGAATACAGCTGAATCAGGGGTACTCAGTGCTTGGCGTACACCAGAGGTTTTGTTGAACACCAGTGATTGTAAACATGCCCTGTGATTGGTTGGTGACCAGTTTAGGGTTGAACCCACACCTTGCCTATTGTAAGCTGGGATAGGCTCCAGCCCCCTCGCAACCTCAAGTGATAGATAATGGGTGGATGATTGTAAGCGTTCTCTAGCAGTTATTAAAATGTAATAATAACACTTTTAGTTTCAATTTGCAGCGCAATTGAGGAGGTGGTTATGTCATGGTCTCCTTCATCATCATCATTAAATGTCCACTTTTACAAATCAAGCATCCCTTTAGAAAAGAATAGAGTATTGTATTACTTTCTTCACACCTGTTCTAACACAAATAGACCGTCACAGGGCAAAAGAGAAGATCAGTGTTAGGTTATAGGAGACTTTGTGCTCATGACAGAACAGCTCAATATTTTAATATTGTTATGGGAAAAAACAAGTACTGAAATATCCAATGTCATGCAACCCAAATGTCAATCAATTATCAAGGCTATTGCTCTGATTATGTTATGCTAAGATACACTTTAAATTTTCTTACATCTATATTGGCACAGGAATGGACAATATTTTGTTACTTGGAACAAACAACTTTGTGTAGAGTATATGTAAATACAAATATATTCCTATTTGATATATTTCTCATGTCTTTGCTTGTTGAGACAGCAGAGCCATACTCAGAAGTTTGTGTTGCTCTCTGCTGGCTGACTTTATTAATTGCAATAAATGATCCACTAATTCAAAGTCTAATGTTAATTTAAAAAAGAGAAACATTTTAAAATGTTCTTCTGATATAAAATTAACATCAAAATAAATATTTTACAGTGAAAATATTTACCATTTCAGAGATATCACAGTGATGGTAGGACAGCAAATATAAGAAAATAATGGCTAAATCTTGTCCTTCTTTCATAGACAAGGACAGCAAGGCATTTTTTCCCCACAACAATATAATTTGCCATTAAAGTACCATGAATTTGCATCAATAATTCCACATTTAAAATAATAATATTGAACATGGTCAGTAAGTTATTTCATGTGTAAGAAAATAGATGAAAATGATTTTACAATCCCTGTGTGTCACCTTACAATCTTACTTCCTCCTTTGATTACAAAGCCTTGTGCAATCTCCTCTGTAGGTTTAAACTGTGGAGTCATTATGTAGCCTCGCCCCCTGGCTCTCACAATCAGTCACCTAAAGGCAGCTGCAGCCACACACACCACAGGCGCCCTCAGGGAGCACAGAGCACTCACACGTGTTTGATTTGCAGTCAGAGGAACACAATGATGAGGGTCGGCCTTATAACATGTAAGTAAACTCAATGGATAAAACTTAATTTTTTTAAATACCAAGGGTCTATGGAGATATTTAGACTGTTCAGTTGGTGAAGAAAAGGGCTGATTGTGCTGCTTAGAGCTACTGACATTAAGTTGTTTATATGTTAGCTCAGAGGGAATCACAGCAGGTATAAAAAAAAAGTTGTCAAGTTGCCTGTGTAAAATATTAGTAATCAATAACATAACAGTTGTAGTTTGGCTGAAAACATTACAGATAAACTACAAAGTACTGCCTGCTTTGAGACAAATTTCACATACTAAGAGCCAATTCTAAGATCTCTGGAAAAAGAGAGGATGCCAGACCTGTTATTTTTGATGAGTAATTTTGTTAGACTACAAGGTCTCTGAATGTGTTCAGTCACAGGCAGATGTCAAATATTTGTCTTCAAAAGTAGTGAAAATTAAATAGACAGAAACTTTTTTAACAGGTCTGACGTATTGTTTCGTAAACTGTGGGCTGTGATTAACATCCTAATCTGGACCATGAACTAGATGTACTCATTTATGATTTAACAACCATGTTCTTATTTTACACACTACAGCTGTGTGCAGGCTTTTTACCTCCAATATTAAGCATGTAGACATTTTGGTGATGCCCACTGAAAGGCGGTCAGATATTTTTCAATAATCGTTTCTACCAGATCAACTTTTCTTAGTCAATTACCAAAGGAGCTGGTTCAAACAAAAGTGTTTGGTCACGATATCAAGATTTCAAAGGAATGAGTTCATACCTGTAAGAGACAATATATCACAATACATCTCGATACTATAAACAGGACAATATTTTATTGTCTTATTATATCTTATCAATATTTTGCGCTCACAAGTCTTTTTAGTTTTTAATATTGAAGAACCCATAGTATTGTTTGTGTAAAAATGTGGCAAATGAGTGTTATTAATATAAATCATGGTCCCTGGAACAGTTAATTGTATTTATGTGCCCCAGAGACAGAAATAACTGCAATAAATGTATGAGCAGAAATACAGCTAAATGGCTGAAGACCTACTGCCAACTAGTGTTCAGAGGCTGCACAATTTCCAGCTTTTACAAATTAGTGAAATTAAAACATCATGATACTGCACTAAATATTGATACAGTTATGTGCTGTAAAATCTTGCAATACATTGATGTATTTATTGAGTTTGTCTGGAATATATTAAGTATTCAGAAAACAACCAAAATTGAGGTCATTGTGTTGTAAGACATACTTTTAATACCTGTTTCTGTCAAGAAGTTGACTACAGGTCATACACCAATAGGATCATTATACTGACATCATTAACATCACTGGCCCAATCTCGCTCCGATGAGCAAATACACATCAAATCATATATTTGTTTTCTGTATCAAAACAAAGACAAACTGAGCTGTATGACAGTCATTTGTAATGTTTACATCCAGGTTGTAAAGTATTGTGTCTGTATGGTAGTAACGCTGGCAGGTGATGCAGTGACAGTGCCACTGCATTACAGTTTACACATAACATTTGACTGAATATGCCAACTGCAAGACTAAATAAATAATATGATAAAAAAGTTAGCGCCAGAAGTGATTAAAATGGCAGATGAACATTATTAATCACACTGTCTGTAAATTTGTGGCATAATTTTACTCTATTTCTAAGCCAGTGTCTACTGTGCTAGCACTTAAGAAAAAATACAGGTAGGCAGAGCTTTAAAAATGACAAAACTATTTTACAGGCTTCAAGATGCAACACAGAAAGAACGGTGAGGATAAAGAACAAGTCGCCAATTGAACAAAGTAAATGTAGATTCTGACTGATCCAGCGTTGGTAGTGCAGTATAGGGCATCTGAAGTGCAGTTGGATAGTGCGCTTGGTCAGTAATTGGCAGGTTGCAGGTTGAGCTCAGCTCCAGGTGACACATGTCAATGTGTCCTTGGGCAAGACACTTACCAAGTTGTCCCCACTGCTGGGTCAGTAGCGTGTGAATGGTCATGAAAGGATGTGAATGTGTTAGAGATACTAATGGATAACTAACTTAGAAACTCTGATCTCTGAATGTGAGAGCGAATGGGTGTGAATGAGTAAGTGTGACTTGCGGTGTAAAGCTGCTTTGAGTAGTCAAAAAGACTAGAAAAATGCTGTAAAAGCTCAAGTTCATTTGCCGTTTACTGACTGAAGATATTGAGCAGAGATTGTGGTAGACCCTTTTCTGTTTCATGCTAAAGTAATTTCCTATTTATCGAGACATTGTTGATGAAACTTCTATTTACCACTAGGAATATGTGATAAATAGGCTATTGGAAGATATTTTTCATAGATTTATAAGCGTAAAATTATCATTATAAGAAAGGAGTTTAAATTATTGTATTTCTCAAGCTCTTCTATATTTTTATTTTTACTGGAAAATAAATCAATGTGTCTCTAAAAATGGTACAAAAAGTGACTACATTTTAGTGTCTCATAATTGCAGAAAAACAACAAATAAACAAGACTAACCTCTAAAGTAAACTCTATATTCTTTTTTTTCTTATATTTGCTTTTTTAAAGAACCTTTATCTGTCTCCGCACTCTCATTCACCATTTTAAGTAATAAATTAATGCCTTGTTTGCAACTTTTAAATCCATGATTCTGTCTTCCGTAACTTTTTCCAATTATACATGTATGGATACATTAACACATATGTGGACTAAAATAGTACTTTTTTATTAAATGAACCATTTTTCAAATGTTTAAAACAGCATTTAGCCCATGTATTTTGTGACATCATGAGATTGTGTGATATATGGCTAAAAAGTACTGGGATTTGTTTCTCTTATTTTGCTGTTAACTTACGAAGGGCTCGAGTAACTTAATAAGTGTTACTTATTATTACTTACAAGAAACAACACAATTGGGTGGAGAGAATTTTCAAATAGTAACGTCAGATAGATAGTGATTTAAATTTTGATTGTCAGTTAGTCTGATCAATAAATCAGCCAACTGACAAATTCAGAATAAAAATATTGTATGAATGTGGGCCCAGAAGTTTTACAAACACAGAACAAACTAACAAGTTGAAGCCAGACTGCTAGCTGCAGTGGATCTTCTGCTATGCCATTCATACAGTTCAAAACTCTTGGTGTCTCTTAAAGCATAAACACTGATTTTCAGTCTCTGAAGTGAACTCAGTCATAATTTTTTTATGAAGAACCAATAATAAGAGTGTGTACTTCAGGTCTACAGACACAGCAATGAAGACCAAGTGAGGGAGGGTGTGCTTAATTTATCACAGAGGCGGTATGAGCACAACATAGCATGCAATACCATAATTCTCTCACCAAATATTTTGTTTTTTTACTATTGTAAGAGGCTAAATCATAATTTACCAGAACAGGGTATAAAACAAATACTTTTTCTCTATCTATAGGTGTGGGTGTTAAAGGATATATGGATATGAGTAGGTAATCAGATAGGTAGAGGGGTATGTGTATAGTAAATAGGTAATTTAATATATAGATTTATGTCATAAGTCCATTTAGTTTCTTTTATGATAAGTCTATTGGAGTACATGGGTGGAACTTAAGTCAAACATGTAACAGAGGTTAAGTTGAAGGACCAGATAAGTTTTACATCTTCCTACTCCGTTTCAAGCATGTATACTGTGATGCCACGGCCACACCGGATGCGAATTGGTCAATTTAAATGCGCGTAGTGCCTGTGACGCGGTGCACATAACGCCCGAGGCTGGACGCTGGAACCTTCAAAACCTGTCTCCTCAGCGACTTTCACCCAAGCCTGCTCCTCTTTGTTCCGGTCTTTGTAGAGTACACACGTCGAATCATATAGCTCCGGATGATGGCAAACAGAGCAGATCAACCTCTCCTCCATCTTTCGGCGGGATTTGAGCAGGAGCAGGTGGCCGGAGCATCACACGTCATCAAATCAATGATGTCATCGATGATTGGCTGCCGCAGCACAGCGTCGCGCAGATTTGCGTCGAAAGTTCAATATTTCCAACTCGAACG
This sequence comes from Scarus forsteni, assembly GCA_036419115.1. Classification (NCBI taxonomy): domain Eukaryota; kingdom Metazoa; phylum Chordata; class Actinopteri; order Labriformes; family Labridae; genus Scarus; species Scarus forsteni. Next base: position 274,925 of record JAZDUH010000170.1, read on the forward strand.
TAGAGGCAGTTGACGCCCCAAACATGCCGGACGCTCCATACGTGCCAAGCCAAACGCATCCAACACACCACCTGGAGTGAATCTGCATCCAAACGCGTCTTTGCATTGACTTTGTACGTAATCTCAACGCGCGTCTTTGCAAATTCGTGTCCGGTGTGGCCGTCGCATAACTGATCAACACTGTAAATTAGTTAGGTGCTTTCTTTTTGGTTTCTTGGTTGCTTTGTGTATATTTTCATTGTTAATATGCTCAAAATAAACAAACTTAAACTTATTTAAAAGGACATTGAGTTTTTTGTTTACCAGAACCGTCATCAAATTCTTTCAAAAAGTTGACATCAAACAAGAAAAAATAAATGGATTTAACAACAAATTACATTTGTGTTTCCTTGTTTTTCTTACAGAAATAAATAATGAAAAAAAGTTATTACTTAAGACCACATAGACGTTACATGCAAAATATAAACTCTACTCTTAATTAAAACTCTCATATCTGCTGATAATAATGAGCTGTTACTTACACAAATATTTTTTTCCATAAAATAACATTTTTTTTGTCATTAATTTTAGGTCTGCTCTTATGCTGTACAACTGTGCAGGGAACAAATCCCACCACGATAGCGAGCACATCTGCCACCACTATGGGAACCAGTGGGGGAGCCACTGGGACAACCATTCAGGAAACCACCGAGAAAACCCCTGCGACAACCACTGAGATAACCGTTGAGACGACACCTGAGAAAACCCTTGCGACAACCACTGAGAAAATCCCTGAGACAACCAATGAGAAAACCCCTGCGACAGCCACTGAAAAAATCACTGAGACAACCAATGAGAAAACCCCTGCGACAGCCACTGAAAAAATCACTGAGAGAACCACTGAGAAAACCCCTGCGACAACCACTGAGACAAAAACCACTGAGAAAACCACAGAGACAACCATTACAGGAACCACTGAGAAAGCCACTGAGCCAACAACTGAGACAAAAACCACTGAGAACACTCTTGAGACTACCACTGAGACAACCAAGGGCATCACTAGTCCCAGCTTGACCCCCACAAAACAAACTGGCACCCCCACTTTACCAACAGAAACCACCAGCATGACCAGTTCCAGCATCACCTCAGTCTCTCTGCAAACCAGTGGACTCCCAGCCACAACCAAAAAGATCCCACCCACCACCAGTCATACTGTCCCCACTAAGGCCACCACAGTGGTCATGACTGGACACGAAGCAGGGGCTCTGAGCTCAGGTAAGCACAAAATATAATGTTTATAGATTAACAAAATATTAATATTCTAGTAAAAGTGATGTATAGGTGCAGTGAAGAACTGAAATGCAACCAAACAGTTGGCTTCCTTTAGGGTAAAAACCAAATAAATTGAAACTACTGTTGATAAGTTTAGATCTTCAAGTCTTGACATTTTAATCCAAAATACCCAAATTCCTTATGCTGCATTAAAACAAGCCCAGCTATAGCTGAACTTTACAGCAAGCTGATATTTGGAGTCAGGCCATGAATTCTTCACAACAGAAATTAACAGGGACCACCCACTTCTTCCAAGGTTGTATCTTCAGCATAACAGTAAGGTGCAGGCACAAACATACTGGACAGCTCAAACAATGACCCTCAAGGACTGGGGGATGTAGTTTGCCCACAGACCAATTAAATTTTTGTTAATTTTTGTCTCATAAGAATGATCATAACATCCTCACTTGTGTATTCTGCAAGTTCATAAATCACTATTTTCCTATTTGAATCCTCTTTTGTACATGAACAACTGTAAAAGTCAGCTGCAGTTGTGACACTCAAATACATTTCCTAACCAGATCCAATTTTATTAAGGAATAATTCATTTTTTGATTCCATGGTCAGTCAATTTAAGCTCACACATTAGTGACATTTTTAGACTATGGTTACTTTTTTACTACATCTAATTACCTGTATGCAGTTATTGATTGAGCATTTGTATCACAGCAGCATGTTTGATCAGATAAACTCACAATCATGACAAGGACGATGAATAAAAAATGTATGGAGGAAGATAATTTGTGTCTGTGTTGGGGGTGTGGAGTGGGAGCCCCCATTGGGTAGGGCCAACTCTATAGCTTTTACTGTCAATAGAAAGTCATAAGAGCAAAATTACCTCCAAAACCTGGGATTGTTATGCCTTCATTTGAATGGCCTTTGTTTGTCAAGGCCTTCAGGCTGTTGTTCTTGTGGTTTGTTGGGCTAAAATGGAGGGGCTGTGGGCTACGGCAATCACAGACATCACTGTGTCACCTTTGAATGACGGGTAGTTTATATTTAGTACTTGAAAATGCAGTAAATCATAAAAGCTCTGTTGCTATGGTAGTTGACCCTCAGCCAGACCTCTAGGGTTAGTCCCCCGTGTAGTGGGGCACAGATAGCCGAGTGGTTATATTATCCTTCTCTCTACTTTAAATTATCAACATTCTTCGCCTGAATAAGGACATAAAAAGCCTAAAATCAACTGAAATATAATTTTCGGTTAATAATCAAACCAGGAGACTTTGGGGACTGAATTCTGACCAAGACACAGATATGCCTTCTCCAAAACTACACAATAGCTACAGATGCAGACTGCCGTTCAACTTTCACCCCCGATATTATAACATCAATATATTTGGTTGATAGATAATACATTTGTGAATAATATAAACCAGTACACACTTTTTTTTTTATTTTAAAAGTAAATATTTGAATTAATAACATAAAAAACTGTCTTATCTTGTTTTAGAGCAGAGAAGCATTAGTTCACTCTAAACAAGCAAATGTGGGCTTTATATTTGTCTATAATGTAAACACCTGTAGTTGCCGAGAAATCCCACGAGACCCCATCTGCATGAAAAAGGGAGGTCAATCACATGTATGCAGACAACTTCTGATGCACTGTGCTGCTTTGTGGTTAATATGTGAACACCACAGTTTCTTCTAACACTTCCTTGTTGACTGCACTTTAATCTTTTCAGGTTAAAGGCCTGAAATCAGAGAGAAGCTGTTTGAAAAGTTGAAACTTGTTTTCTACCCCACAGAAACACATTACGCAGCCCTTATCTATCAAATGTTTTCATTTTTTATTGAATCAAAGTCCCAACAGCTTTAGGTTTTTATATCTATTTTCTGCAACTGAACTCTAAATAATCAGTAACCACTGGGACTGAGACCAGAGACTGATAAAATGTCTGACACACACCTTTTATGATGTCTCTTAGGTTAATGTTTTTTATCTTGATTGCTTGTGGGTGACATTTTGGTTTATAGTATTAAAGGTGACAAAATAATTTAAATTTATGGACTAAATCTGAGACGTTTCACCTGCAAGCAAGATCAAAAGTTATGTTACTCAATCCAAACTGCATCAAGGGCTAATTTCAACAGCAATGATCTAAACAGCAATTTTTCCCTGCGCATTAAAAACTGTGAAACCCAAAGGCTTAACTTTGTGCTTTACCAGGTACTGAAATCTGACCTTATATCTATATCACAATAGGCCAAGACAGGGGAGCAGAAGGGATTTTTGTACTAGAGGGGACCAACCAAGCTGTCAAATTTCAACTCAAAAAGTTATTTTTGTGTATTTTGGGCTTTGCACTGTCTTTCAATCTGCGCACAGGCGCAGCTTCTAGTTTCTCTTTAGGACCCTGGAGAGCTTGACAGACATACAACAAAGCATGTGACTACTGTTTCAGTAAAAGATAGCATGAATTCTATGGCAGGTTTTTAAGATTAATCTCATAAACCTTGAGATCCTACTTCACAGGGCTTTCTGATTACAATTCTTGGAAATTCCACCATTCATGTACAATTGGAACGCACCATTAGTTGAAACACACAAACGCCAGGCTATCAATGATAGAACAGGGTAAAGCCCGCTGACATGAATCTTCTGTTTTATCAACAATGTTTGTCCCCTTATGCTGGGAAAGTGGGGGCATGGATCTGTGACATTATGGGCTCTAATTTCGTAGACCAGGTGCAGGTGTGGCGCAGGAAATTGTCAGTTGCGCCAACCTGAATCTGTCAGCACCTCCCCCTGGTGCGCCGTCACACCCATCGCAGTGAAGCCTGTCTACCAAATTGCCAAATTGACTGGGCACAGTGGTGCGCCAAATGAATTTACCACTGATGGGATGCACCCGGCTCCACCACTCTGTGCCACCCTGCTTCACCCTGCAATGCTCCATGAAATAAGGACCCTCTGAATCTGAGGGGACGTATTCCCCAGTCCTAAGTGCCATTTGCAGCCATTGGCCAAGAAGTAGAGCCACTGTCTGGTACTGCGGGGATACAAGCACCCTGCAGTAAAAATACACTGGTGGATCATGTCAAATGTCTTTGCAGACCCTTGTGTTAATCTGAGATTGCAGTGACCTCTGACCGGACAAACAGCTGAGGCAGATAGATAATGATTTCAGTCCTGTCTGTCATCGCAGTGAAGCCAAGACTGAGCAGGATCCAAAAGAGGCTTTAGAGGGCTTCAAGGATTTGCATTTTTGCATTTTATTTATTCTTTGGTACTTTATGCAGTGTTTGTGCCTGTGAGTCGGTGAGCAGGGATTAGGAAACTCCTGCTGCAGCTAGCAATGCACAAAATTGGTCCAAATGTTCTACTACTATTATGAGAGGGGAGGCAACCTTATGCACCCAAACTCACTTGTGAGGCACACCACTTTCTTAATCTGTTGGAGCAGTGGTAAAGATGTTTCAGCATTTCCCAAACCTGAAAATCAATAATGTGTGAACTTATCAATACAACTATCAGGTCTCATAGGTTCTGTGACAGTCTGCTTGTTCATGCAGTGTCACTTTTTTAAACCAGTGGTGCACAAACACACCAAGTGTTGTAGTGGGATAATGAACTCTCACACAAGTATTGCTCATTGGATGAAGTAAAAATGTCTTCCCTCTTGACCTTTTAATAACTCTTATAACTTAACAACACACTCAAAACATTCTAGCAGCTGCTGCTGCTGCAGCAGGAGAAACTCTTCATTAGCTCAAAAGCACAGTGGAAATCTCTCTAAGTCTGTGGTGAAAGTTCTGTAACATTAGCGGCTGTAATCTGTTTATGAGTCTTTGCTAAAGTCAGATAAATGATTTTCAATATAAAAACTTAACAGGCCTGTGTGGTCTTAACAAGCAAACACCAACATTAATATATGATATGTTCAAGGACAGCTCCAAAAGCAGGACTTTTGGACAAATTAATAGAAAGTCATCACCATGTGCTTAAATATTTCAAGGAAATAACACATAGTTCTTGTCTCAAAACTATAATAGTTAAAGTTGTTTAAAGGCTGAATTTGTTAGATTTTAGCATCATAGAATAGATCTAATGTTAGCAGGGCAGTAAAATCACTTCAAACTGTCTGTTTTTCATTAAACACATCAGAAATTGGATAAGAGTTTTTCAGACATCTTAAAAATTAGAAACATATAAATATGACAAAAGCGAAAGATACAGGAGATCAAAATCAGTACAGAATTTTCACAATGAGTCTTTTATTTTGTTCCAAAAGCGTGTAGGATGAAGTACAGAACTTTTTAGTCATACCTCTTTTTTTTTCAAAAAATGAAAAACAGGTCTCATGGCATTCAAAGAGACATCAAATAATACAGTTTGATACAAGTAAATGCAAAACTGTAACCGGAAATCTAAACATTACCCACAATAAAAATCATTCTAATTTTACGAACACACTATTTCAAGACGCACAATATCTTTTACTTCATACTGTTCTTGCATTTTTTAATATATTTTTTAAGCAGCTTATCATTACCTCCGCCAAGGAGGTTATGTTTTCGGGAGAGTTTGTTTGTTTGTCTGTCTTTCTGTCTGTGAACAAAATAACTCAAATAGTTATAGATGGATTTTGATGAACTTTTCAGGAAATGTTCAGCACAGGAAATGAAAGAAGTGATTAAATTTTGGTGTTGATCCGGATCACCGTCTGGGAACTGTGCTGCTTGGAGGAGGTCTGCGCTCTCTGAGTGCTTTTCTAGTTGTACATGTTTTCTCTACTGCAGCTGTTCCACAAATTAACACCTTTTGTTGATAAGCAGTGTATGTGATTGTCCTGACTCTTCTTTTTCCAGTCCTTCAAAATGACAGGCAGCCCCCAAATCTTTTCATCATTTATCAGAAGTCCATTCCATCAAAGACAGAAAAAAATATTCAATTGGTGACATTTATGGCAGTTCAAACATGTTGACATGCACATGGAAGATTCTCTCTCTATTGTCAGCCCTCTGTGTATAATGCTGCGCCAGTTTGCACCTTTCAAAGGTGCTAAATATAGACGCAGAAACATTGAGCTCAATCAGTTTCAGGTTTGATCAATCCTGTTGCATGTGCTAAATGATTACATTTACTTCTCCTCATCCCATTTTTTTGTGCATTCAGGGAATCTGCATGTATTCTGCATATCATGAAGGCAAACAAGCTAAATGGGGTGCACATGCTATTTAGCTCATTTGACAGACTCAATCCTCGCTTCATCCTGTTATTAGATCATCTTTGTGCAAGTTTGCCAGTGTTTTTATACACGCAGACCCTTATTAGATGTGGCCCTAAGTGTACTCTCCCTAAGAAGGAAAAACTTTTGAGTACTGCTCGGCAACTGATTATTTTTAACTTTGTACATGATTTGGATTGTCTTGAAGTCAACCAGGTCCTGAAATTTTTATTTTTGTATTCTTGCTTTGATGAAGAGTGAATTTGTCAGTTATCTGTAAATTGATTTTGTGATGATTCTTACTGCTCTTCTCTGAAGTATAAATAACTGTTCAGTGTTTGTCTCGTATGTGTTCCCCCACACTTCCACGCAGTAGCTCATGTATGGAAGTATGAAGGAGCAGTGTAAGGTGAACAGAGATAGCTAAATTAAAGGATCTTTAATTCTGTACAATACTGCAGCTGACTTTGACATTTTTGATAACATATAATTAATATGAGTTTCCAAATCAATCATCACTCCAAGAATGCTTTTTTCAGACACTTGCTCTAATTCTACATCATTGGTTATGATTTCAACATTAGTTTGAGCTGATCAGTTCCTAGATATTATATATTTAGTTTTACTGAGGTTCTGTGCAAGTTTATTTGAATAAAACCAACTCTTTGGCTTTTCCAGTTCACCTCATGCAGTATTCAAAAGTTTTTCCAAATTCTCCCCCAGCAAGGTAAAGTTGAATCATGAGCAAACAAGATCGTCCTGAGATAGCAGGAGAATTTACTGATGTGTTTAATATACAAAATAAACAATAAAGGGCCTGATACTGATCACTATGGGACCCCACAATTTATTTTCTTTTTTTCTGGTTTGACCTCCTCACTGATTGATAGCTGTTATCTAAATAGCTTCTGAGCCAAGTGAGTGGCACTCCTCTTATTCCTTACTTCTGTAGTTTTGTTTTCAGTATTTCATGTTTGAGTGTGTCAAATTATTTTTTAAAGTCCAGGAAAACCCACAGCATATTTATTTATTTCACTGGCAGTAGTTTTCTGTTCTACCAAATCTGTTAGAGCCATTGAAGTGGTCCAGTTCTTTGTGAATATATATTTTTGGTCATGCAGTACATTGTTTCATGATGAAATCATATAGTCTGGAGTAAAATATTTTCTCCAGTATTTCAGAGAATTGTGGCAACAAAGATATTGGCCTGTATTGAAGAATATGTATTTCTCACCTGATTGGTACATCTGTATTACTTTTGCAATTTTCATTTTGTTTGGGAAGAAACCTGTAGCTAAGGACTGAGTATATATTTAAGTTAAAAGTTTGGCCACACAGTCTTTGATACTTTTGAGCAATGGCATGTCAATATTGTCTCAGAGGAGTGTATGGTCAAGCTGGCTTGTATAATTTAGAAGGAAAGAAGACATTGTTTAGAAATAAAAAAATCTTTGTCTCCTCAGTAAGTCTCACTAAAATGTGAAATTTGAACTCAGAATGTTTTTTTTAAAAGGCATTCAAGATGGTCAAAACTGTGTCAACCAACAAAATATTGTCACCACTTGAAAAAAAGAAGCAAAAAACAAAAAAAAAAAAAAAAACATCAGGTACAAACCAAACCAAGGGCTAAGTGTATAGTTGAAAACCTTCTAAAAACTCCTTGTGTTGATATATTCAGGGTTTTCACATCTGCAGCTTGTTTTTGATGTCCTGCTTCAGATGATAAATGGAATCATTTTTTATTTTTATTTTCTTTGGGTCATTTCATGTTCACACTGCAATATTGATGTCGAGGCCAAAGTAAACAGGAAATAAGGACTGTCCTCATTCCATTGTGTCACGACTGATTACTCATTGTAGCTTTACAACGCTCTGCATTACGAGATAAGAGTTAAGAAGATAACCTACCAACAAAGTGAGGTGTGGTTTAATTTAGAGCACAGAGAAGGTCATGCCTCAAGATAGACAGGCATGTGTTTGAAACAATTTACAATGCCACAGTAATAAAACACAACTCTGGGATATTTGGCAGCAGAGAGCAGCTTTGAAAAAAAAGAGGTTAAGGTAATAAATGATAGATTCTCCTGCTTCAAGTGGCTGGACTGTCTGATGGGTCATGGATGAGTTGTTGATGCAGTCAGTGTTGTTGAGAATCAGTCTACTCTGTTGAAAAATGAGTTTGACTGGAAGCGAAATAACCTTCTGTAGGTGATCTCACTCGATTTAAACAACTCCCTTAAACAACCCGAGGTATAAGTACCCAAAGTCCAAAAACATCTGAGATTGTTCTATCGGTGGTACCAAGACACACAGATTCAATCTGCTATTATTTATGTTGTCTAACTACCTCATGAATGTTGTTTACATTTTCTTTACTGGGACTTGGCTCAGCGACACAAACAGGTAAAGCCTCAGACTGATGTTACACCCAGTTTCTTGCAAGCTGATGACTAATTCACATGAGAGCTTAAAGGAACACTACACCCAAACAACGACTTGGCCTCATTTTCTACTCACCCTCATGCTCAACAACACTGTGGAGTAGTTTTGGAACATCTAGGATGCAGCCGGAGATCTGGGGGTATACTCGCTGTCCACTGACATTGATATCATGACTTAGATAAGAGCCCGAACGAACAGTGTCCTTTAAAGTCCACAAAAAGTCGGCAATATTCCTCCATACTGTTCGTGCGCTGTAATCCAAGTGTCCTGAGCGGGTAACATCCACCATTTACTCGAAATGACATCATTTAGCACATGTTTATAGCCTAAACAGTACTACTTCGCATTTCTATGATACACTTACGGGTGCCTACGGGAGCTGCGGCTGACCAAACCAAAGGAACGCGCACTCTGCTATAACTAGGAGCGTAGAACAAGAAACAAGAACACAAGAAATCCCACATTCTGCTGACCCCTCTTGTGTCAGTCCACGGCTCCGTCGCTCACAGCAGAATGTGGGATTTCTTGTTCTACGCTCCTAGTTATTGCAGAGTGCGCATTTGTGTGTTTGGTGAGCCGCAGCTCCCGTAGGCATCCGTAAGAGTATCATGGTAAAACATTTATATTATCTTGACTAAGCATTGGTCAAGTCCAGTTCGATGCAGATAAAGATTTAGCAGTGAAAGATTAAAGTCTATGATACAAGGCTGAATGAGCTGAGGCCAGAAAAGCAGTAAAAGCAATAAAAGACTCAGGGCAATAACTGAGTCTCTTATTAGATGTGCACAGGTGATAACATTATGCAATGTCAAGAACGTTTCAGATGTTCATCAGTTATTGATCTCTAATAAAGGTCAAGACTGACATTGTTTCGGGCAGTAGATAAATTACAATGCTAGTCCTGGCACAATTCAATTTAGGGCTGTATTCATTCACAGTTGGCAAAGTTAAGATGAATTTGTTAACTCTCCTATTATCCTCAAATATTTCTAACACAGTTTACCTTTGGGGTCCATCTGACCATTTTGTTATTTTTTTGGCTACATAAATAACCCTTTAATAATGAAACCTATCAGTGAGTTGACCTGTCCTCTAGCCCCACCATCAGGGCGAACTTTTAAATTTGAACGAAATGTTTCTTGAAAAGTTTTCATACAAATCTTCTCAAATTTACTGACAACAAGAGTATGAACCCCAGTTTTGTTGATGATATGGCCTTTCCTGTAGCACCACCGTCAGGTAAAACTTTCATATTCAGTGTAAGTGTATCCTTCAAATCTTTCATCAATATAATTTAGGGTGCACTTTCATGACTCTCACAGAATGAACCATATTGACTGATATTGATGACCCCCTTTTCTTCACATAAACACATTTATTTACTTATTCTTATCTTTTTTTTTGTAACATATTTGTGGTTGGTCAGTCTAAGTTCTCACTCACCCTTTTATTGTCATTCCAAAACGTGGAATGTCTTCAGAGACATGGTGGCTGGAAATATTGCTCTGCCAGCCTCAGGGTGATATTAATTTGATTTTGTATGTTGCCCAGCCTTTTCCTCAATAGTCCCCAAACAAATCTAAAATATCTAATAATGAATAAAATGGTTAAATCCTTTACTGCAATCCATACAACTCAAAAAAAGTTTGACTGATTGATCAACTTTTCTCCCCTTTAATAACACCAACTGGTGTGGTGTGTATATCTTTGGAAAGCCTGATTAGTCACATTCACAGCAAGGTACATCTTGTAAGGATTGTGCATTCATGGAATGGGCAACACAGCTAAGCATGAGGGTAGCACCCAAAAAATGTGCAAACATGTTTTTTGGGTAGTACCCTCACCTTTATCTGTATGGCTCATTCTGTGAATACACAGTCCTTACAAGCTGTTCCTTTTTGTAAAGGTGTATTTCCAGCAATATAAAATACAAAACCAATTGGTATTTCTCAAGGGGAAAAATATTTGACCAAAATTCTTTCATTCATTCATTTTATATACCCATTTATCCCTTTCGGGATCAGGGGGGCTGGAGCTTATCCCAGCTGTCATTGGGCAAGAGGCGTGGTACACCCTGAACCAGTGTGCCAGTCGATCGCAGGGCCACAAAGAGAGACAGACAACCATTCACGCTCACACTCATAACTAAGGGCAATTTAGAGTCACCAATTAACCTAAAGAGCATGTTTTTGATCTGTGGGAGGAAGCCGGAGTACCCCGAGAGAACTTGCAAACTTCACACAGAAAGGCCCCTGTCCGACCCGGCCAATTTGCAATTCAATTAATGTATATTATTTCAAAGAAGATGAAAAGTTATAGAATTGTAAAACATAAACATAAACTTGGATTCTTATCTTTTTAAACTAAATATGTCTTCTTTCTTTGCTCTCTTTTTCTCTATTTCTATAGGGACTGTTGCAGTCATTATTTGTCTTTTTATCATAATAGTCCTACTAGTGATGGGAGGCCTTTACGTCTTCAAGCTCAGGTGAGTCTACAACCTACACTGCATTCATACAAAGTATGTGGAGGTAAATCGACAAGAGGTGAACAAATAGTCAAGAACATCATGGTCTGTACATCTACACCACAAAGACCATTATTGTACATCACTGTCCATGCTTAATGTTAAAACATTCAATCACTTTTATTTTGGTATGCAAATAAATAAAAGGGTGGGGCTTCATATTGATGAGGCTTTAACTGCACTGAGCTGAGGAGGCTGGACTTCGGACTAAAAAAAAGTGTATAGAGATGCACAGCAGAGGCAGGGAGTCTCAACATGCTTAGTATGACATGTCAAAAACTGCATTTGTTAGTGTTAGAACTCGAACTAGCTATTTTTAAAGCAACACTGTTTTTTATAGATATAAAAAATCTTTAAGTCTTTGTTGCAAGAATTGCTGCCGGGTCTGCTCATTGAAAGTTATTATTGATATCCGCTAATTTTCAGATGCATCTCCAAAAAATAATTTACAGTTGTATTTTTCTTTATTTTAATTTTAACAAGTATTTATTTGTTTTCTCAATTTTCTCAAAGGTCTAATAAATCACGCAGTCTGTGTGTGTGTGTGTGTATATATATATATATATATATATATATATATATATATATATATATATATATATATATATATATATATATATATATATATATATATATATATATATATATATATATATATATATATATATATATATATATATATATATGTATATATATATATATATATATATAAATATATATACACTGTACATATACGTATGCTTTACAGTCCTTAAAAATAGGGCTCACACAATAGTGAACTTTTGCTGAAATGCAGGTATTTCAAAGGTTTCCTTTTTGCAAATATTGCTATCAATACCAATAAGCAGAAATCATTGAAAGTACATCATTGGGATTACACCTTTTTATGCATTGTCCTATGATTTTTTTTTAGAGTAAAAAAATAATCTGCCTTCTTAAGATCTTAAAAAACTGGTTTGGTGAGCTGTTGAAATATTAAACTTTTTTGAAGCATCTTCTTTCATATAAAACTATAATGAAGAACCTCTCCAGACTGAATCCTGATTTATAATATTCAAATAGGAGCTATGATTTGAAGCTGATGTTATCCTACCAATAATATTTTAGACCCCTAGTCATACATGAATGTTGAGGTCTAATGCTAATATTCAGTCTCTGGAGATGCTTTTTCTTTTTTCTGATTGACTTTTTTATGTATTTATTGGGCATTTCGTGCCTTCTATGATAGGAGAGAGACAGTGGATAGGCTTGTGAAATGGGGTGAGAGAGGAGGGGAAGACACTCTGCAAACTGGTCACAGGCTGGATTGGAACCCAGACCAGCAGAAGCATGCACATCAGACATGCATGGTTGCTAACCACTGATCTGCTTTTTTTCTCTTCCTTTTTCCATGCACAGAAATAGATCCTATGGACCTCTCCGGGACGACAGTGCTTTAGGACACTTCAGTAACCCCATGTACGATCCCTGAAACCAAACATCGACCCTAACTTCTCCATCTGGATATGAAATGTTTTCCAGGATGTTGATAATGTGTGTTTTTTTTGTGTGTGTACATGTGTGGAAAAAGTTTGTGGTGGTCACATTTAAAATACTTTGACTCTTGGCATGCAGCAAAAATACACATAATTGCAAAGTGTAAATCAAATGTGACATGTCTATTGACCACATCAGGTAGCCACAGCAACAGCAACACTTTTGAGTTCCTCTTGAAAATATCCTCAAACAGCTTTGCAATATTAGGTCAGCTGGAATGAAACCAAACAACCAAACCAAGTCATGCCTTCTTCATTCATCTCAAAGGTGAGGTAATAACATCTCCTACAGAGCTTGTAGTGCATTAAAACTCCTCTAGAACTTTACTCCTGTATTAGCTTCTCTGCATTGACTACAATAAAAATATAGAATAGATTTTGAAATTCTTCTCACCTATAAAGCTCTCAGTGGACAGGCACCAATTAATCTTAAAAAGCTTGTTGTGTCATACAACCTCTCTAGAACATTAAGCTAACAAAATGCTGGCCTGCTCGTGGGAACAACAGTCTCTAGAAGTAGTATGGGAGGCAAAGCCTTCAATTATCAGGCTCCTCTTCTCTGGAAATATTTAGCAGCAACAGTTCAGGAGGCAGACACCCTCTCTATCTTTAAGGTTAGATTTGAAACATTCCTCTGTGATAGAGCTTTCAGTTAGAGACCAGCTCAGACCTACAGTATATAAGCTCATAGTTAAGATGTAATATGCTTATACTGCCTGCTCATGGCTTGGCACACTGAGCTCCTCCTTCTCTGTCTCTCCAAAACTCTCTCTCCCTCACCCCTCTCCCTCTTTGTTGTTCTTGACTTGTACTGGTTTTTGTCTGGTAGGATGCTCTAGACCAACAACCTACAAAACAATTCTCCAGTTGCTTTGTAGTTATTTTGTAGTGATTGTTTTAATAAAACCACCATAATAACTACCTTTACAACCACGGCGGACCCTCTTGAGTAATATGATAAATGAAAATGTATGGACTGGGCATCCAGACATTTTATGAATTTTCAGTTCAGTCCATTCTCTCTGTCTTCCTCTCTACATCTCACAAAAAAATAGAAAGATATATCTAAATAAATGAATAAACAAATTAATGATAATAATAATAATAATAATAATAATAATAATAATAACAATGAGGATGATTATAATAAATACAAATAGAATTAAATCAAAAAAGTAATTAAAAAGGAAGAGCAAGGCATTGAGCATTTTTTGAATATCTATAGGGATTTGGGGCTGATACAGTTGTATAACAAAGTTTGTTTTCACATTAAGTATGTCATGTCAGCAATACTCTTCAAGTGTATCTTGTAATTCTAAGGTAATGGCTTTGCCAATCAAAAACTGACAAAATTGTATTTTTCTACTGTGAGTGAAATATGAACTCATACTTTGTACATTTCAGCAGAAAAATAAAAGTGTAGGTTTGATAAACTTTAAAATGAATTTTAGCTTGAAGGAGACAATTTTAAGGAATGCATATGCCAATGCTGGCAATGTAAGATTTTCTAGAAACAAATCTGCTAAAATCCAAAATAACTAGTGGTAAATTGTGTGTGCTTACTAAAAAGACTGCACTTGTAATTATTGGGAGTGCTGCCGGTGATCTGCTGTGACTGTGAGAGCATATGAGCACAATCAGGGAAGGGTTTGCTAAATCACATTGCGCATAAATGATTACATTTACATCTCCTCCTCCCAGTATTTCGAACATTCTGACAGTCTGCATGTACTCTGCAAATCTATGAAGGCAACCACACTAAATGGACTGTGTGTGCTATTTTGCTTATTTGACAGACTCAATCCTCGGAGCACCCTGTTAGTAGATCAGCTTTGCACACACTATCAAGTTTTCACATTTATAAACACACAAACCTTTAGTAGATCAGTTTTTATGTAAGAGTTTTTCATACAAAAAAAGAGAATAAAAAACTCTTTTCCCACACGGGGATTCATTTGTTGTAAATTTTAGGTAAGACAAGATATCATGTCACTTTTCAACTTTCTATTTATGACTAATTGCTTCGGAGTCTTTTCATAATGAATCTGACTGGTGTGATTTTCATTTCATTGGTGTGATTTCTTGATGTGATTTTGCTGCAGCAAGAAACGTTTGGTTGTAAGTTTTAATCTGTCAGTATTTGATTTAATATCTGAGAATTTTGTGGTAGTTTGGATTCTTATAATTTACTTATATTGTATGACTTATTGCAATGACATTTTGGAGCAATAAAAATGAAAAATGAATAAAAGAAAGTAAGTTTGGTTTTGTTTAGGTTATAAGAGTCCCAAGGACTGTCACAGACATTAGGTCTAACCATAACAACAACAATAACAACAAAAACAATAACAACGAGAAAAGCACTCGGAGAGCGCAGACCTCCACCAGTTCCACAGTCCTTAGCCATATTGTGTGTTTGACCATAAATATTAGTCCTACCTTTATTTCATCGAAATATTTAGATTCCTTGCCCATGAAAACATACCATAAGCAATTGGATTCATAATCTCTATTTTTAGTTCAGTAGCTATTCACAGAAATCACATTTTTCGCCATGGCGGCCAGACACTGATCCCGATCAACACCAAAATCGAATCAGTTCTTCCTTTTCCCATGCTGAACATTTCCTGAAAATTTCATCAAAATCCATTCATTACTTTTTGAGTTATTTTGTTCACAGACAGATGGACAGACAGGCAAACAAACTCTCCAGAAAACATAACCTCCTTGCCCGAGGTAATAATAAGCACAAGGTCTCACACTGTTTTGCACTGACAGATGGGTTTTTGCAATTCTGTTGTACTTGTTGCAATGACAAATAAAGTTCTATTCTATAATCATAATAATAAAGGCTTATTTGTTTCTTTAGCCATGCATGTAGATATTAAGTAACTATGGTTACTACTTTTTTTGTATCTTGTCAACTCAAATGTGCGTATCTGTTGTCTTGACTGTCTGCATGGTGAAATTTACTGGATGCCTCAAAGGACATGAGATTAGCTCAGAACCTACCTGATTGTGTTTTTTGCCATATTGCAAGTATAACATAACCCTGTTGAAAAATAGTCATGATAAAGGCTGAATATAATTGACTGATAAGGGCTCCTCAATAAAAATAAAACCATATACAAACTGTTTTCTTTTAAGTTCTTAATACATAGACACAATAATTTCCACAATAATGCCACATGAAATTAGATTTCCCATAAGAGGTCTATCATGTGATGCAGTTCCTTCATAGGTCAAAGTCATTTTAATAATGGGGATTGAAAAGGCCTGGACACCTTTAAGGTTCAAATGTGTTCTGCTGCAGAGGAATTGGCGGGTCACCAAGAGTCACCAACTAACCTAACAATCATGGAAGAAGCCAGTGTGCACTGGGAGAACCCACACAGGCACAGGGAGACCATGCAGACTCCACAGAGAAAGATCCTGGTTGACATGGAGAGTCAAACCAGTAACCTTCTTGCTCTGTGGCACGCACACTAGCCTGCTGTGCCCACTGATTTCACAATTTCAAACCTGAAAACAAAATTATAGAAATGTCTTGGTTTACAAGGAAAATATCTTGAAATACAAAAGCAAGGTGAGTAAAGTGTTTAATTAAAAGAATACATCTGAAGGGTGAATCAGTGACATCTGTTATGAAAACTGTGCCAACACTTCTGCAAAGTATACAGCAAATATGACACTGGAGTTACGGACGTTGTCTTTGTCTCTGGTCCTCAGTGGGCTGCAGAGTATCTATTAGTGGAAGCTGTAATAACTATCCTGTCATCACAGCCCTCCCTTTGTAACCACATCCATTCTCCTCTCTCAAACCCCTCTCAGAGAAACACTCCTCCTGCCCACGCTCCACTGTTCCTTCCTGCTTAACCCTTCATCAGTGTTATTTCTCTGACCTCTTACAACCTCCCTCTTAAGCTCCATTCAGAATCTTAATGTGTAACCCCAGGGCTGTAAATAATTTAAAATATTCTAAATAAATCAGATGTAAGAATGTTCACCAACTGGACAATCATTGACTGCATGACCTAAAAAAGTGGACAGAAGAGAACGATTGTGTTGTCTTGTAGTTCAGTTTCAATGTTTTAACACATTTTCTCTCTTTACAATGTAATATTTACCTCGATCCTATTTTTCAACTTTGATTAACACTGCAACTGTACTGAAATGTATATTAAATTTTATTACATTAGAAACACCATGTCCAGCTCTAAGACATTACCTTGTCCAAATTTGATCGACCATCCCAAATCTCCAACAAAAGAGGAGCAGGAATTAGTCCAAAAATGGAAGTGAGTTGATATTCAAACACCTCCTGTTCACACGTCCCAAAGTCTCTGGCATTTGCCTTTCTGGAGATTCAAACATTTGACTTTGCAACATAAATGTATCAGATGTTGCCCTGCTTCTCACTTTTAAAGTTTAGTTGTTTTCTCAAAAGGATGGTTCAAATGGACTGCTTGAAGGGACCAGAAAATAGCCAAGGACCCTGATGCAGTCATTATTTATGGTTTTATTCAGTGATGTATAGGCTTACACGTAACAACAGTCATGGGCAACAACTTCATAAGTTAATTCAATTAAAAGGAAATTCAACATTCAATCAAACAATCAAACAACCCATCTTTTATGTATAGCACCAGTTATAACAAGTGTTATCTCAATACACTTTACAGTAGAGCAGACTGAAGCCATAATCTTCCTTTGACACACGTATATGTAAGGGATAATGCCCTCGGAGGTGTCCATTATCAGAAATTAATGGACAACGCGGAGGCGTAAACCGTCCGACGCAAAGCGTTGGACGGTTGCTTCTGCGAAGTCCATTAATTTCTGATAATGGACACCTCGGAGGGCATTATCCCGCTTATACCATGGTCACTTATAAAAAAAATACATCTTTAATCAATTATTAACACCTTAATGTTGTTTTTATACCGTTAAAATCATTCATTTTAAACAAGCGGCTGAGCCGACTATTTAATATCGCTGACACGTTGCTAAGGCAACCTCCTCTGGCCACAGAACCTGCAGCTCGGTTGGCCGCAGTTGTTGTATTAGGCCTAGTGGAGGGAAGTGAGATGATTGCTTAACGGGATGTTACGTGAAGAAAAGTGTGATTTCAGAGGGCAAGTGCACCTCTTATCGTTTGTGTATATCCAGAGGATGATGCGATTTTTTTTTCAAAGAATCAAAGTCAACAGATAGTTTACTAAATCGTTTTTATTGCAAGAAATATTGTCCACCATTCATTCTGATCATTAAATTTGCTATCAAGAAAGTAAGTTTATCCTACATCGTTTTTATAAATAGGATGTTCACCTCGTCTTTGTCCTCCTCTAAATTGTTCAACTCCTCTGGTGTCACCGGTGTTCTGCTGCATCCCAGTCTTTAAAATTTTCGAATTCACCAAACAGGTTGAAGGAAACCATGAAATCGTTCATTTTGTCTACTGTCAATGAGCTAGGCGATGTTAAGAGTTTCCGTTGCCACGGTTACCAACTACTGTTTGATCCAGCGCAGTAATTTAGAACCATCAGGCTATTTGACCGGAACTTCTTTTCTAGGTGTCCATTATCACCTTTTAATGGACACCCTGCAGCCAATCAGAATCGTGTATTCACCCAGACCATGGTATAAGCATAGATAAGCACATCCACAACAAACACATTTGTATATACACTTACATTCATGTACATGTCGACTCCGCCCCTTCGACATGTACACCCAGCGGCTACTCCACCTCTGCTGCTGCTGCCTCCTGCCCTGCTCCACCCAGCAGCTACTCCACCTCTACTGCTGCCTCCTGCTCTGCTCCACCCAGCAGCTACTCCATCTCTGCTGCTGCTGCCTCCTGCCCTGCTCCACCCAGCAGCTACTCCACCTCTGCTGCTGCCTCCTGCTCTGCACCACCCAGCAGCTACTCCATCTCTGCTGCTGCTGCCTCCTGCCCTGCTCCACCCAGCAGCTACTCCACCTCTACTGCTGCCTCCTGCTCTGCACCACCCAGCAGCTACTCCATCTCTCCTGCTGCTGCCTCCTGCCCTGCTCCACCCAGCAGCTGCTCCACCTCTGCTGCTGCCTCCTGCCCTGCTCCAAGCAGCAGCTACTCCACCTCTGCTGCTGCCTCCTGCTCTTCACCACCCAGCAGCTTCTCAATCTCTGCTTCTGCTGCCTCCTGCCCTGCTCCACCCAGCAGCTACTCCACCTCTGCTGCTGCTGCCTCCTGCTCTGCACCTCCCAGCAACTACCCCGCCTCTGCTGTTGCTGCCTCCTGCCCTGCTCCACCCAGCAGCTACTCCACCTCTGCTGCTGCCTCCTGCCTTGCTCCACCCAGCGGCTACTCCACCTCTACTGCTGCCTCCTGCCCTGCTCCATCCAGCAGCTACTCCACCTCTGCTGCTGCTGCCTCCTGCCCTGCTCCACCCAGCAACTACCCCGCCTCTGCTGTTGCTGCCTCCTGCCCTGCTCCACCCAGCAGCTACTCCACCTCTGCTGCCTCCCCTGCACCACCCAGCAGCTACTCCATCTCTGCTGCTGCTGCCTCCTGCCCTGCTCCACCCAGCAGCTGCTCCACCTCTGCTGCTGCCTCCTGCCCTGCTCCAACCAGCAGCTACTCCACCTCTGCTGCTGCCTACTGCCCTGCTCCACCCAGCAGCTACTCCACCTCTGCTGCTGCTGCCCCCTGCCCTGCTCCACCCAGCGGCTACTCCACCTCTGCTGCTGCCTCCTGCCCTGCTCCACCCAGCAGCTACTCCACCTCTGCTGCTGCCTCCTGCTCTGCACCACCCAGCAGCTACTCCATCTCTGCTGCTGCTGCCTCCTGCCCTGCTCCACCCAGCAGCTACTCCACCTCTGCTGCTGATGCCTCCTGCCCTGCTCCACCCAGCAGCTACTCCACCTCTGCTGCTGCTGCCTCCTGCCCTGCTCCACCCAGCGGCTGCTCCACCTCTGCTGCTGCCTCCTGCTCTGCACCATCCAGCAGCTACTCCATCTCTGCTGCTGCTGCCTCCTGCCCTGCTCCAACCAGCAGCTACTCCACCTCTGCTGCTGCCTCCTGCTCTGCACCATCCAGCGGCTACTCCACCTATGCTGCTGCTGCCTCCTGCCCTGCTCCACCCAGCGGCTACTCCACCTCTGCTACTGCTGCCTCCTGCCCTGCTCCACCCAGCGGCTACTCCACCTCTGTTGCTGCTGCCCCCTGCCCTGCTCCAACCAGCGGCCGCTCCATCTCTGCTGCTGCTGCCTCCTGCTCTGCACCACCCAGCGGCTACTCCACCTCTGCTACTGCTGCCTCTTGCCCTGCTCCACCCAGCGGCTACTCCACCTCTGTTGCTGCTGCCCCCTGCCCTGCTCCACCCAGCGGCGACTCCACCTCTGCTGCTGCCTCCTGCTCTGCACCACCCAGCAGCTACTCCACCTCTGCTGCTGCCTCCTGCCTTGCTCCACCCAGCGGCTACTCCACTTCTGCTGCTGCCTCCTGCCCTGCTCCATCCAGCTTTCTTCACCTGCGCTGCTGCCTCCTGCCCTGCTCCATCCAGCGGCTTCTTCACCTCTGCTGCTGCTGCCTCCTGCTCCTCCGCCTAGTGGCTACTCCACCTCTGCTACTGCTGCCTCCTGCCCTGCTCCACCAAGCGCTACTACACCTCTGCTGCTGATGCCTCCTGCCCTGCTCCACCCAGCTACTCCACTTCTGCTGCTGCCTCCTGCCCTGCTCCATCCAGCTATTCCACCTCTGCTGCTGCTGCCTCCTGCCCTGCTCCATCCAGCTGCTTCTCCACCTCTGCTATTGCTGCCTCCTGCCCCTCCGCCCAGTGGCTACTCCACCTCTGCTGCTGTCTCGTGCCCGGCTCCACCAAGCGGCTACTACACCTCTGCTGCTGATGCCTCCTGCCCTGCTCCACCCAGCGGCTACTCCACTTCTGCTGCTGCCTCCTGCCCTGCTCCACCCAGCGGCCGCTCCAACCAGCGGCCACTCCACCTCTGCGGCTGCTGCCTCCTGCCCTGCTCCACCCAGCGGCTTCTTCACCTCTGCTGCTGCTGCTGCCTCCTGCCCTGCTCCATCCAGCGGCTACTCCACCTCTGCTGCTGCTACCACCTGCCCTGCTCCACCCAGCGGCTATTCCACCTCTGCTGCTGCTGCCTCCTGCCCTGCTCCACCCAGCGGCTACTCCACCTCTGCTGCTGCTGCATTCTCAGTGGATGTGGTGCGTGGTGAGCTACGGAGGATTCAGATCGGGAAGTCTGCTGGCCCTGATGGAGTAGCACCTAGGATCCTGAGGGACTGTGCTTCCCTTTACAAGAAGGGACAGAGCAGGCTCCATTTCCTGAGGAGGCTCAGGGCCTTTGATGTGAGCAGGGACATGCTGTACATCTTTTATCAGTCTGTTGTAGCCAGTGCAGTGTTTTTCTGGGTCGTCTGTTGGGGGCAGTATTACCTTGAGGGACAGGAACCGGCTGGATAAGCTGATCTGGAGGTGTGTTTCTGTGATGGGGAGGAGGGTGGACTCTGTGGGGGAGGTCCTAGAGAGAAGGATGCGGACTCTCATGCAGGGCATCCTGAGTAACACCAGGCACCCACTTCACCAATGTCTGTCTGCTCAGAGGAGCAACCGCAGTGACAGGCCTCCATCTCTAAGATGTAGAACGGAACGGCTTAAGAAATCTTTTGTTCCTGCTGCTATAAGACTGTATTACAGCTCAGTCTGAACATGCGCACCTTTTTATTTATTTATTTCTATTGTTAGTAACTTTTAACCTGTTTTTGAATGTGTATGTGTGTGTATGTACAGCTGCTGGACAACTGAATTTCTCCTACGGGGGATCAATAAAGTATTTATCTATCTATCTATCCAGAAGTGTATCCATGCAGGCAGAGACATAGGGACTAAATTCACATTTGTCTCTGCTGACTATAGACTTAATAAATCTTTATTTGGTATGTATAGCACTATATTAAATTTAAAGTTATTAAAGGTAAGCCCTTTGGGATGTGGCTTCTAATTTTTAAGTGGAACCTCGTGTGTATATGGGTGTAAAAACAGTTACTAAGAATGTATTATCAATACAGCCATGGATAGAGAGATCAATCTAATATTAACATTAAAAGCTACATTTAATACAATCTAGAGAGGAGTGATGTCAGTTAATATACCAGTATCTAGCTGAACAGCCAATAAATTTGATTTAACTGGTCTGAGGGCAGGAATTTATGTTAAATTATGTCTTTCTGTTTGTGGATGATGCAAAATTTTCAAACAAGATGTCACAGCATGGCCTTATGCATTAGAGATGTAATTATGCGTTTAAATCCAACTGCCATGTTGTAGTTCCATACTACCTTGGTTTAAATATTTTACTCTCTTGAAAAATTGTAAAAGTTAAGTTTGTGAAGATCATGATAAATAAAATATGTATGTTTTATACATTTTTGATGCCACAGCCCTTGCTATCAGCAGTGATCCATGAACATTTTCAAAAATCCCTTAGGCTTTAAATCAAGGGTGCCAGTGCAATGCAAATGTCCGAGTTGGCCCACAAATATGTCTTCTCTGAACCGCTTTTATAATACGTTTGTCAGAGGCGGGACTTAAACTCAACTGACTGGTCTATAGGCTATTGCAGGCTGCTTCTTGCCTGTTTTGCTTTTCATTGTGTTCCATTTCATATTTCTTTAAGTCACAGCTTCAACTGCACTAATGTTCGCTCTACATCTCACTGACCTACACTCATTAAGCTCATTGCACAACAAAACAAGAAGATGATTTCGGGATAAAATTATTATAAAGCAGTTTTCATTTTTATGACCTGCATTCTTGTTTGTTAAAAGGAAATTAATATGTACTCCTCTTGGGCTCAGAAGTGTGTTTGTCTAAAAATGAGGAATGGTCAGGTGCAGAACTGGTATTTACATATTGATGACACTAAAGGACTGCAACAAGTGGCACGGTGGCACAGCAGGTAGTGCATGTGCCTCACACAAAAAGGTTCCAGGTTTGATTCCTGGGTCGGTCAGGGCCTTTCTGTGTGAAGTTTACATGTTCTTCTTGTGCATGCGTAGGTTCCCTTCAGGCACTCTGGTCTCCTCACACAGACCAAAAACATGCTCATAAGGTAAATTGGTGACCCTAAATTGCCCTTTTATATTAAATCGTTTTTATATTATGTCATAGTCTCAAAGAAACCACTGAACTCTGATCTGCCTCCTTTTGTTTTGGTGTAGATGAGTCCAAAGACGTATGGATTCAGAACTGTCTGCTAAGGTGTAATTGTTTCTGTTTTGTTTTGTTTTGAAAGTCTATTTTTTAATTTGTTATGTGCACCAATTTAAATAAAACATTTGTTCAAAAGGGAAAAAAAAGCCCTTAGGTATCAGTGTGAGTATGAATGGTTGTCTGTCTCTCTATGAGGACCTGAAATCGACTGACGAGTGGTTCAGGGTGTACCCTGCCTCTCAACCAATGACAGCTGGGATAGGCTCCAGCCCCTACTTTTAAGCTATACTGACTCTCTCTTTTTCAAATATTTTCTGTTTGTTGATAAAGTTTTCTTATGAGCTTTAAACACTTTGAACAATACTGACATCCACTCATTCATAAGATTTTAACAGCTTTGATTTCATAAATAACAGGTTTGATGGATTTCTTTATCTACTACTTACCGCTTACATGGCTGTTTTTGTAAAAAAAAAAAAAAAGTGTTGAATGGGTTTATATTTTACAAGCACTTCCCCAAACTTCCACACAAAAAGTCAGATATGGAGCAATTACTGAGTTAAAGGATAACTTCGGTTCCTGCAGCTTTTACATTGTTTCTAGAATGAAGAACAACAATATACTCACCCAGAAGGCTTCCTGATGCAAACGGTGCTTCGGGAGATATTTAGATCCAAAATCGAGCAGCGGACATCGATATAATGTAGCCTGTAGGGCATAGATCGCCGCTCCTAAAAACTGCATTAATCGTCCAAAAACTCATGTTTTTCACCAATATTCCATCATGATTCGCGCCGAATGGACGGCCATTGCAGCCTGTGTCTCTCCACACAGCGCTGTGTGGCTGAACCAACGAGTTTGTTTACATGCTCTTCGCGCATGCGCATGCGTAGTGCGGCTCATTGTTTCAGGGCAGCTACAAATCGACTTTCTTCTTCCAGTTTTGTGCAAAATGGAAGAATATCTATGGGATGAAGATGTTGTGGAGGAGGACTTTGAATATGATGGACGTCCTTACAGTTTGGAGCCAGATCATACAGATAAGGAGCTTAAAGAAATGAGGAAGCGATCTCAACGCGCTCCAGAGAGTACTGCGCTTGCGCGAAGGGCATGCAAACAGACTCGTCTGTTTAGAGGTTAGTTCAGCCACACAGCGCTGTGTGGAGAGACACAGGCTGCAATGGCCGTCCATTCGGCGCGAATCATGATGGAATATTGGTGAAAAACATGAGTTTTTGGATGATTAATGCAGTTTTTAGGAGCGGCGATCTATGCCCTACAGGCTACATTATATCGGTGTCCGCTGCTCGATTTTGGATCTAAATATCTCCCAAAGCACCGTTTGCATCAGGAAAGCCTTCTGGGTGAGTATATTGTTGTTCTTCATTCTATAAACAATGTAAAAGCTGCAGGAACCGAAGTTATCCTTTAAATAAAAGGCACAATGCTTTATCACTTAATCAGCTCTTCACTCTGGTTTTTGATAGTTTACATTTTATTTATGTCATTTGAGATTTCCAGTTTAGATGTTACTCAGTCCTGACTCATTGAAACTTAATTTAATTTACTTCATGAATTTCATTTTTTTGATGATTTCATATATATACCTATATACATGTATATATATATATATATATATATATATATATATATATATATATATATATATATATATATAGATAGATAGATATATAGATATACAGATATAGATATATATGTGTGTGTGTGTGTGTGTGTGTGGAGCCTATATATATACCTATATATATAGGTATATATATGAAATCATCAATGTATATATATATATATATATATATATATATATATATATATATATATATATATATATATATATATATATATATATATATATATATATATATATATATATATATATATATATATATATATATATATATATATATATATATATATATATATATATATATATATATATATATATATATATATATATATATATATATATATATATATGTATATGTAAAGCCTCCAAGTCTTTCTGTTTTTCATCAAAAAATTCAGTCAGTGATGGAAAATATTCTCTCAATGCAATCCCTGTTTGTCACGATGATCAGCCCACCGTTCATGACACTGCTTGTTTTTGCACCTGCTCTTCAAAAATACTTAATTCAGTACTAAAGTACTACAAAATACTAAATTTAAGCAAAAACACAAGCATTCAGTTGCAGGTTTGATAAATCACATTACGGTTGCTGATCGCATTTGCATCTCCTCCTCCCAGTATCTTGAGCGTTCTGGTGATCTGCATGACAAACATGCTAAATCAACTGCGCGTGCTATTTTGCTTATGTGATAGACACAGTCCTCACTGGACCCTGTTAGTAGATCAGATTTGCACATGCTTTTAAGCTTACATGTGCTTTTATACACACAAACTTTAAATAGATTGGGCCCTGTGTTCACAACCATGTTGCACATGGACCGTTTAGTATATTTTGGTATCAAGGCAACAGCTCATACAAAGTGTTTCGGGGTGGCTAGCATATCTTGCTGGTGATTAGATGATCCCTCCGTCAATAACATTCATTATAAGTCAATCAGATGATGTAGTGGAAGGTGTACAGGCCAACCTTTAGACACTTTGTCGAACAAACTCGCACCAAAACATTTCAAAAGAGGAAAAGTTTCAACAACGGGTGCAATAAACAGGTGAGGGGATCATGTAAGACTCACCACAGGGCATAAGACTAAAAAAACATAATTTAGCCATTTTTTCTATTAAATGCATAAACAATAGGACAAGTATTTAATACCCATTTGACACATGAAACTGTTGAAACCTTTCCCTTTCTTCTTTAAAACTTTCTTTGTATTTTGAATTACAGTGATGTTGTTTAGAGTGTTCAATTAATTCATAAAACATACTGTATATTCAGGTGATGCTAATTAATATCAGATATTCATGAAGAAGTTTTCTGTGCCTGCATCCCCGTCAGGAGCACCTTCCTTATGTTACTCATGTTTTATTGGAGGCAGAGTCAAACGCTTATAACAACTTAAGCCAGCTATGAGCAGAGCAGCCCTTTCTGAGACACTGGTCATGTTCACTGATATAGAGGGGTAGATGTTAGATGAACACACTTCTCACTCTATGATTTTTCATTCCTCAAAATTGTGAAACCACAAACTGTGCATTAACAGGTGGTTATGGAGGGATGTTTGTACATGCTGCACACATTCAAGTTTCAAAACTGCTTACAACCAAATGTCCTCTTTTTGGCATGATCCAGTTTAGCATCAGATCAGAATAGCAATGGCAATTACTTAAAATGAGAGAAACTATTGTGTAATAGGCAAAGTTTAGGTTACTTTCTAAATTCTTCAGGTGGGGTGGGGGTGGGGGGGGTATATGTATGATATTTTAGAGTTTAAAAGGACAAATAGAGGAATGACAAAACCTATTTCAGAGAAGGAACAGATGTGTTAAAACATTTGTGACTGTGGTTGAAAACTTAAAACCGCACAAACCCACTTTTGGTTTATCTGCACAATATCAGACTCTCTCACATAACAGATAATCTTAAGTTTCATTTCTATGGAAACCCCGTTTAAGGTTTCATTTCAGCCTCACATTGGCTTCACTGCTGCCAGTCTCTTTTCCATTAGTTATCAAGTTTTCACCTCGTGCAGCAGCTGGACCTGCCTGATTTAATGTCTACAATCAGGCAGAAATGTATTTAACGGTCCATGTGGTGTGCCAAGTTAAAAACACGGGTGTTTTGGGGTGCTGGTTTGGCGGAGTGGTTAGCAACCAGGCACCCCATATACTTGCTTCTGCCGGTCCAGGTTCGAATCCCGCCTGTGACCAGTTTGCAGAGTGTCTCCCCTTACTCTCTTTCGCCCTTTCACAAGCCTATCCACTGTCTCTCTCCTATCAATAAAGGCAAAAAATACATTAAAAAAAAAAAACACGGGTGTTTAGAGAATTCTTACTTGTTTGATGAAGCCACACTAACCCACAAATCAACCTGAAGCTGAAACAAAAGATCAGTTATAGAAGGAAGAGAAGACTTCATGCATCAGTCAAAGCGTCATCATTAGTTCTGATGTTTTTATTATCACAGCAACTGTAAAGCTGTACCCTCACTCCTAAACAGTTACTAAAATGTTACCACAAAGCAGTAGTTATTAAGTGGTAACAGGGGACTATAATGTACTTTCAAGTGGGATTTGGAACAAAAAAACAAAGCCTTTGTGGATTTGATTGTTGCATTTGCAGTATGTTAACATGAAACCTCAATGAGACGCGCTAACACATCCACCTGATTGTCTTCCCAGTTTCAGTCCAACCAAGCAATATTCAGCAGAAATAATTTCAAACACCTTTGCTTCTAATTTTTCATGATGTGGACCAGGAATAAGGGGAATTTAAACTCTACTAAAGCAGGAGGGGTGATTTGCATTAAAATCAATATGTTGTTTTTATACTTTGAGTGTGTTTTTTCAGATATTATTATTAGATGAATGACAAACTAACTGCTGGGGATCTTAAGTTGGCACCAGTGCCTTCACTGTAGGATTGGTTACTGATTGGGTTTTTTTGTTGCAACTTTTCATCTCCATTATGTGGTAATATGCATTGTAATCATAAGTTAGAGGGATGTCAATTTATCATTAAAGTTACTGTTTGCTATATTTGTTTTTGTTAACTTAAAAACGTGTTTCTAATTTAGCTTGCAGAGCTCAATTGTTATGTTAGATATAGTTGCATGTACATTGTGTGACCAGCTGATGTCACTAATCACCAAGGTTTGCCACGGTGGATCACATGGTGTTCAAGTTTGTGTTTGAAATGAGAGCTGCAGATGCTTAAGGGGCATTTAAAGAGTCAGAGAGCTTAAATTTCTCATTTTGAACTTCTGACCCAGAGAACATGGCTGAAGGTCATGGAGGAAAATGATAACACAGTTTATTTTCCTCTTGCAGCTAATGTTTCCATATTTTTATGTTAACTTTCTCAGTAAATGTAGAGTCTCTTAAGGTAAAACAATTGAACTTTGACTCTGGCAGAGACAGCACTACACACAGAGCATATTGATATATTCACATATATATATATATATATAGAAAAAGAAGACCACAGAGAACGGAGGAATCAATAAGCGCCAGAGCTCATGAGGTCCATCAGAGTGTGTTGAAGTGTAGACAGTGAAAGTTAAGTGCAGCTGATTTTGTGTTAAAGGACAAAAATTATGTATTTTTGTACTCATGATTGAAATAATGCCAAAGAAACAAAGAACATAAGCTGAAAGTCCCCATGTGACAGGGTCACTCTTTTAACAGATGCCTTTGGCAAACATCATCCATGTTCAGTTTTGAAGCAGAACTTCTGCATGTCTGTTCTCTGAGTAAGTCTGCACTGATATCAAACACTCTCTTCATTGGAACAAAAATACATTGTTCTGGTTTCCGTCAAACTCAAACTGCAGGATTACATGATTTGGCCACACATCGAACAAAGCACTTTTCGACACACTCATATTAAAATAATGATGTTAAACAATCTACCGAATAGTTGAGCCTTAAGAAAGACATTCATTTTTAACTCAAAGTTTTCAGTTTGACACATAGCAAAGAGCAAAGGATGCATGAAAGACCAATTCAGGTTTCAGCTCTGTGCTCAGTTTTTTTTTTTTTTTTTTAGATCAAATGTTTGCCCAAAAGTTTAGGGCATTTATTTTGGGTTTCTGCTCCTTAAAATAGGCCAGAATGGCTGCTTACCTGTAATTATCATAATTTTAACATTTCAGTCTTTTCATAACCCTCTCAAGACCTAGACAAAGAATGCACTTATGCATTCTTTGTCTACATGGTGTAGGATTTTAAGTGAGCCTAAATGTCGTTTGTCCTCACTGTCCAGGATTAAAGCTTTTTTAAAAACCATGTTAGCTCATAGTTCTTCAAAACAGTTCAGTTAATTTCTTATCTTAATGCCAAATGTCCTTTGTAAAAACTGCTTTTACAGAGTTTTTTTTGAACTTCAACAGCAAAATTGAGGTGTATTGGTAAACATTATGATTTTAATAATAATAATAATAATAATAATAATAATAATAATAATAATAATAATACGTTCATATTGGTTTGTAAATTTGTATGTTGATTTGTACATTCATTTGTCAATTTGTCATATTAGTTGTAAAAAAAAAACCAAACAAGATATTTTAAGATTAATAGATTATTTCAAATGTATAAATGTATGAGTCTGTATTGTGGCTGCATGTACTATAGTTTATGTATATAAGGTTTGTAGTTTTTCAAATTTAAACTTTTATGTATTGTAAGTGCATAATTTTCTCACTTGATTTGTCTCAGTGATCTGTGAATTTAATTCAGATCTTGTAATAACATGAGTATCAATTAGGAAGCAGGCTGAATGTTGTTATTGAATATTTGAATAATTTAGTTCTGTTTTGACGATTCAACTACATTGACATCACAAATCATTACCTAAAAAATTCACCTGAGTACATAAATCTGGGGCTGCATGCTCTAAACTATCTCAAAAGAGAACCCCCAAATATCAGTTGCCCTGCCTCCTTTCTTATGATGCGTCCCTCTTTGAAATAAATCCTATACTCTGCTCTTAAACTGACAGCAGATTCATCATTTGACATGCAAGAAAACTGATCTGTGCAATTTGTCACTGAATTTCAGCACAAGTTGGATTATAATGATCCCCAGCATCAGGGCTGGGACAGGCTGGATGGGTTTCCTAATCGCTGACAAGTCCTCATGTTTATAGAAAGTCTTAGCAGATTGGTTGATCACTCAGAGACAGTTATTCACTCTACAGGCAAAATAGAAACGTGCACATGTCACAGAGGTTTCATTTCTCTGAAGACTGTAAGGGGGCTAAGAGATAAAGGACATGATAAGATGGATGGATCATCAGACATAAGAATTAGTCACTGAAGATTAAGACCTTTACAGGTATGTCACAACAAGAAGGCAGACAAATTAACTACTAATTCATGGATAAAGAATGGGATTAAATACATTTTTTAGTCCTTTGTCCTAAGCTGCAATCTGCCACTCATCAAAAAGTTGAAAGTTGAAGGTTCAAGCCCAGCACCGGCTGTTACATGGCCATCCTTGGGCAGGACACTTTACTATAAGCTGCTTGTACTGCTCCTTCAATGGTAGGTTAACCACTTTGAAGGGGCTTGCATTTGTTAGTTGAGACTGATGGATAACTTTAATAGAAACTCTGAACCAGCAGAGAGAGAGTGGTTGTGAATGTGTAAATGTGACCTGTGGTGTGAAGCTGCTTGAAGTTTAAATGCCAGAAAAAAAACACACATTGTGAAGTTTTTACTGTATATAATTCTTCCTTTTAGTTTAATTAATTTAATTGATATGTGCTGTTGTTTCATTATTCACACTTGTTTTTTAGAGCAAGTTGATTGTTCCTTGTTTGGATTTTCCCATTTTTATGAGAAGTATATCCTTTTTTTATTTACACTTTCAAAATAAAAACGTTCAGTCATTTGATTTAAGTTGATAGAGAGTCCCACATGTCCGTCCTGGAAATAAATTACTAGTCCAAAAGAGCAGCAGCTGGAAGTTTGATGCACATCTTACGAGTCAACAATAAACAGCCTTAACATCTGATACTGAGTATATATCTGGCTTCTCTCATTTCATTAAATTCAAAGAAAAGAGGGAGAAAAAAGACGAAGAAAAAAGAGAAAATAAATGTATGTCACTGAGGATTTACCTGTGTTTTCCCATATTCCTCTATTTTAGTCTTTATTTTTAACGTGATCTAAAGAGATGGAGTACATTATTGTAAGGAGGATGAGGCGGAGACACCGGGAGAGTATACAGTATATCACTAAAGGCTCTGCTATTTGGCGATGACAAACCAGGAATGCAAGTGGATCACAAGCATAAACGGATAAGCCAGCTGCTGTGTAACTGTCTCCTAATTGTGTACTCCTATTAATCACAAAAGAACAGATTACATC